>JAOVVA010000009.1:7720814-7753618 GCA_028565275.1 Leiocassis micropogon | reverse complement strand
CCCGTCAACCCCCCCCGCTTCGCTTATCACTCGCTGGCCAAAGGTTCCAGATGCGGGGATTTTTGTTACCTGTTCAGGAAGTAATTGTAGTCTTGGGTGCGGCTGGAAGCGTGTTCGATGTTTGTTGGTTGGTTACATGGGCCATGCGTAATGCGAAAACCCCTGACATTAAAATCAAAACTTCAATATGGCAAAGAAAACAGAATAGTTTGCTGTAATTTTTTTTCTGAATTCATATCATTGTATGTTTATCTTCACCTTCCACAAAGCAAAAAAAAAACAAGGACTGATTTATGGCGCTCAAATAATAAGACATTAAAGACATAACTTTGTCCTTTACATTTCGGAATGTTGTCAGTCATGTCGATGTGCATTGTTTTATGTTCTCAAATGTATCATGAATATTTAAAATACACATTTATGATGTATTAGTGTTATTTCATAATATTTTCAACAATGTTGGACATTTCTCATGAACACTCTTAATCATATTATTAACGTAGTAGAAACCCGTCAACGCCTCACTAATGCTACATCTCGGGCATGAATATGCATCTGCGCTCCTCCCTTTCTCTCCTGTCTTTCACTTGGGCTCAAGCTCATGGCTGGGATTTAGCGAGGGGGTGTTGGTCTTGTGTTTATATTGTCACTGTTGAAAGCCCTTCACACAGGTTTAGCTTATTAGCCCATTATTTCCACTCCTGTATAAAGGGCATGCATTAACTCAAGGACAAGCTGCTCGATACCTCATTGTGCCTCCTCCATCTGTCTGCCTGCGAGTACGAATGTGTGTGTGTGTGTGTGTGTGTGTGTGTGTGTGTGTGGAATACTAAGTACAGTTTGCAAATCTATGCGCTGACCTTTTCCTCCCTTCCCCCCGCCTTCCAGACGAAACCTCACCAAGCTGTCACTCATCTTCAGCCACATGCTGGCCGAGATTAAAGCCATCTTTCCTGAAGGCCAGTTTCAGGGAGACACCTTTCGTATCACCAAGGCAGACGCGGCCGAGTTCTGGAGGAGGTTTTTCAGTGAAAAGTAAGATTTTGTTTCTCACTCATAAGATTGGGACCAGTTACATGCATTACATATAATATACAATGTAATATACAACACCAGTCAAAAGTTTGGATGCACCTACTAATTCAATCCTTCTGTTTCTATATTGTAAAACGTGTATTGACATGCGTCTGTTACTTGTTCTCTGTAAAAATTCATAACGGCTCTAATCTAAGGTGCAGTTACTAGGTGATTTTTGAGGCTAGTAACTCTAAATGAACTTCTCTGCAGCAGAAGTTTTAGTCTCGCTTTCCTGTGATGGTCTTCATGAGCGACAGTTTCATCATGGTGCTTGATGGGTTTTGTAAATGTACTTAACAATACTGTTATTTCAAGAACTATTCCAGAACAGCTGACCTTTGTGTCTTTGAATAACAACTGACCGTTGTTGTTGTTGTTGTTTATCCCAATGGGTTATTTCATAGTTTTGAAAAAATTCAGTATTGTTCTAGGATGAAGAAAATAAACCCAAACTTGTGTCCAAACTCCTTAGTGTGTTTTAACCAAAAATAATTGATATAAATTTTTTTATATAGACAATACTATCCATATGAACCGCTATATTCAATAAAGTGAAGCATTATAGTAGCTTTGAAGTCACCTTATCTTTACACAAGAAATACACAAAACATGCAGCATGTTACTGAAAAACCACAGCATCCTCTGTTCTGAAGAACACTGAAAGTTTTACCTTTTGTTTAATGTTTAATGTTCTGAAGTGGTGGAGTCTCCCTTTTTCAAAGCGTTAACAAACGTCTCCTCCCAGATTTCTTTCTTATTTTTAGGATAAATAACTACTTAACCTGTTAGTCACATATTATATGGAGCATATGCAGGAAATATGATCAGGTCATAAAAATCAGATGTTACTAACATTTTTGGCAATTTTTGCTTCTTTCACAAAATGAATTCCTAAAACTAGCAAAATTATCTGCCAATAAAACAAATTTCTTTTTTTTTTAAAGTTTTTTTTTTGTTGTAAAATCTGATCTGATTTTTAAGAACGTGTATATACATTTTACTATTTTAAAAATATTTTCTTTGCTAAGATATAATTTTTTCAGTGAAACAGCACTATTTGACCAACCAGACTGGAGAAATAGAGAACAGAACTATGTTTTAAAAGCTCAAACCATTTCAGCATCAAATCCAGTGTCCATTTTGATCATGTTACTTCTTTTTTTTTTTCCATGTTGCACCACACAATTTGTGGTCACTTATTTAATGCCATGTTTCCCTTATTGTGATCAGAAATCAAGCATCATCAACCATCAAGTGATTATTATAATTATTTTTTTTAGTTTTAGTTTAGTTCCTTAAAGATTCATGGAAAATAGGCAGAAACTTGTATTTTCAGGCCTTTTTCAGTAATGTCACGTGTCGGACCAGAACAATGCTCCTTTCGCATGATTTGCAAAAGGAGCATTGTGAGAAAATAAACACGAATCCTATTACTATGAAGTGGAGCAGAACGAGATTGTAAACTAAAACGAACGCTGTAGGCTGTTAGATGTTGAAACGCTGTTCTTTACCCCTGGGCGAGCGTCAGAATGGGCGAGAGAGGCGAACCGGCCGGTCAAGCGCACCGGAGAGAGAAGTTTTGGCTAGCTTTTGCATACAGCTGCAGAGATAACGGCCTGGATAAACCTGCATGCTGTTTGTGTGTGTGTGTGTGTGTGTGTGATGGTGTGGGTGGGTCTTAAGCTTACTCTATCCTCTCCTTTCTTTTCTTTCTTTCTTCTTTGCCTGTTTTTGTCATTTATCTGTATCTTTCCCATTTGGTGGTGTTCTATTTCATGATGAGGTAGGACATTAAAAGTTTTACTTGCACATTATCAGTTAATAGTCAATAAAAATTTCAGTCATCTAAACTTTACAATCTGAAAGTTTGGAATATAATAAATTCAGTGTATGAAATTAAAGAGCGCGCACACACACAGGTTAACGCGAGGTAAAGCTGGTAGCATAGAAGGAGAGAGGTGCAAAAAGGCAATGTGTGTCAGTAGCATGTGTACATACACACACACACGCACACACACACACACACGCACTTCCTGCAAGCTGTAAGGAGAAACAGTGCACCTTGATGATTTTTAAAATACATATCAAAGCTGCAAAAGCATTTTCTTTCTCTCCTTCTCGTTTGTCTATCTCTTTGTGTCATGCTTTTCTCGCCCTCTTTCTTTCTGGATTTCTGTGGTTGATTTCTCACTTTCCCCTTTTTCTTGTTTTCTTTTTTTCTGCTTTTTGTCTTTCCTGCATTCTTTAGTTCTATTTTTTTCTTTAATGCTTGCTTCTTTTTCTTGCACTCTTGTCACCAGGGGAACTGAGTTGATTCATGAGCTGAATGCATATATCTTGTGATTTAATAAGAGCAAAACATTTGGTAAATCTTCAAAATGTCAGATTTTAAATAAATTTTACCGTACAACATTGTTACTGCATCACAATGACTGTAGTATGCAGTAGATTGTGAGGTTTATGGTTATGCTTATATTGGATACGAGGGGAACAAATCGCTTCAGTGACGTATCGCAGTTCTTGTGTGGCAATTCGTATATTGCCACATTAACTAAAAAATAAAATTTTAGTTTGTATATCGTTGCATTTGAGGTGGTAATATGTTCCTCTCTAATCCTACACTCTAAACTAATCAGACCCTGACAGGCAGCACAATGTCCCGTGTGGTAGGAGCGTATTATTTGCCAAGTTTGTTTGGAACACATTACAAAATCGATTGAGCACATAGGTATTGTAATATTGTATCGGCTGATGCCTTGTAGTTCTCATTCCTAGTTTATATAGAATATACAATAGCTGTACAAAATGCTTTATTGATTTGTAACCTAGTACAGATTAACTATTTATCTTTAAGCATGTGTGATATACGTATTTGCAGACTCTCTCTATGTGTGTTTCTCTCTCTCTCTCTCTCTCTCTCTCTCTCTCTCTCTCTCTCCCCCTCTCTCTCTCTCTAAATGGTATAATAATAATAATGTGTACTTTATTAATCCTAAAGGTAAATTTTTCACATTTCCCTAATTCTAAGGCTGGGGTCAAAGCGCAGGGGCAGCTAGGATACAGCACCCCTAGAGCAGATAGCGTTAATTGCCTTGCTCAAGGGCTTAACAGTGGCATATTGGCGGTTCTGGGGCTCAAGAAACTCATCAACCTACAGTCCTAACCGTTTGAGCCACCACTGCCCCTTATGTGTATCTAAACATTATTTTTAGTCACATTTAGACATGGGACTGAGTCTCTAGTGTGCATGTACAAACAAAAATGTCCTTTTTCCATTTTTGTATTGCTCTGGGTTTAAACAAGCCAATTAGACTTTTCCCCTGATGTGACCTCATACTGTATATTACCTCATGATTTACCATGGCTCTGCAATCTCTTCTAGGGGTACAGAGTTTGGGGTAGATAAATGCATTATCTGAGGGATATTTCAGCTGAAGCATTAACAAGCACATTGAGCTGTAAGACCTGTGTTAGCTTATTACTGAAATATTAAAATATGAGACCTTAAAATCATTAACAGTGTTTCTTAACTCTACTCTTGGGCAGCTCCTTCTGTTTACTGTGCTTAACTTGTCATGGGCTTTATACTGAATCAGGTATGCTGGCCTCAGGAAAAACCTCCAAATTGAACACGCCAGGACTGAGTAAAGAAGTTCAGGTTAAGTGGCATCTACACAACATGAAGGCCCTGTAACCTAGCATAGGCAAATAAGGTGAATTTATATACCTCTAGTTTTTTTTAGTAGTGCGCACACACACTCATACAAACACTTGCAAACATTACACAATAAGACCTGTCTTCTGTTGATTTCAATTCAGAATTTCCCTGTTTTTCTTCTGTGTCCTTTTCTTCAGAATAAATATCGAGCAAAATAATCATAATCATTATCTTGGCCATTATTACAGAGTACCTCGTCTTGCTGTGTTTGCTGATATTATGTTATTGTATCATCTATCATTATCACACTTTAGAAAAGGAACATATAATTTTTGTTATTAAGTAGATTTCAACGCCAGCAGCCTCTGAGTCAAGCATGTCACATTTATCGTCACATTTATCGTCACATTTATAATACACCTGCTGGATTTTTAAATGATCCCTTTTCACCGAGCCAACCGTTGTGTTTTCTGTTTCTTTTTGCTTTCCCTGTCTGTCTGTCTCAACGGCCCGGGCCTCCACCTGTCGTCTGATCATGTCAGTGATATTTGCTTGCAAACAACCCCTTTTAGTCTTCATCATCCTCACCTTCTTGTCACCTGCCTGCTTAAGGCATGATCGAATTCCTCTCTTTATCTCATCCTAGCATTTGACTGCTCATTCTGGTGCTCTGCCATTTAAAAAATTTTTATTTATTTTTTTTGTTATCTGATGTTATCCTTGAGCTCATGACTCATGACCTGACTGAACTAGCATAAGCACATGGGTTTGATGGAGACTGCAAAGCACTTTTGCCGGACAAGGGTGTCTGCTACATGCCGTAAATGGAAATGGTAGTGCTTCTGCACCGGACAACAAAGTAAATATATTCAACTGAATGCAGAAATCGCTTGTGAACGTAACTGACATTAGCATTAATCTTACCACTAATAACAATACAGCAATAAGGAAGTTGTGAGTAAATGTTTGATTAACTTTTTACTCACTCTTTGGTTATACATGGATGCACGGACCAAATTTAACTTCCTGGAGTTTCTGATGTACTCTGAGTCGATTTAGTTAAAAATCTGCTGAATTTGCATTTGTTAGCTGTTCATGGGAACACTACATGTGCAGTCGAAAGATGTGATGATCCAAGTAAAGGAGCACGTCATAAGGCTGACAAATAAAACGGGCCTGTCAGAGATAAGGCAGAAACTTTGGGCATTAGAAATGGCCATAGTACGTTATTAAAAAGAAGGATCAAACTGGTAAGCTCAGTTATTGCCTTGGCAAATGAAACATCTAACCAAGTCAAGAACACTCTGGAGGAGGTATGTGCATCAGTCTTCAATACAGAGATTCCTTCACCTATGCAAACACAACTTTTTTTTACTCAAGATTCAAATCACTTGTCTCACTCAATAACAGAAAGACCAGAATAGAATTTGCTAGAAAATATCTAAACAAGTTTGTCCAGTCCTGGAACAAGATTCCTTGGTAGAGATGTACCACAGATGAGGAGTTAATGCTCTGAAGGGGTTTATGATCCAGAGTATGTTTATTGTTGTTGTTACTGTTAATAGAAGCACCAGGATGAATGGTGAATTGTATAAAACTATACCTTTTGCCTAGATCCAGTCAAATTCTGCAAAACCGATAGGACGGTACTTCACAATACAGGTGAACGATGGCCCGAAGCAACTCAAGGCAAAGAAATGGGATGTTGTGAAAGGGCAGAGTCAGTCAGCCAACCGCAACCCAGTGGAGCTTACTTTTTCACTTCCTGACAAAAGGACCATCAGCTGATATTGAAGACAAAACTGAAAGAAGGAACATCAACAACCAAGAAGCAACGCAGTCAAAGCCTGCAAAACATCTCAAGGCAGGGAACTCAACATTTGGAGATGTCAAATTGTTGCAGTCTTTAGGCAGCCTACAAAGGATTTGTATCCAAGTATTTAAAAAAAATATTTTAAAAAATGATGGTCTTTGTTAAAAAGAACATGCTGTAGTTCCTTAGCGGTTTGCTGAATTGAAGTGAAATGTCTGTAATTCTATCATATCTTGATTGCTTTATTTCAGATACCCTGTGATGGTGTACAGAGGCAAAATTATGAATAATGTAGCCTTGTGCATATACTTATGGACCTGACTATATATATTTGAGTTCTTATAGCTGTTATTGGTCAATAGGTTTAATCCAAACCAGTCTATGACTCTAATTTAAGTGATGTTCCTGAAATAAACCTCTGGTGCAGGTCCATGAAATTTATTTTGCAGTAAATGTGTAACTGGATGCCAAACATTTGAGAACTTCTGTTTTGATATATCTTTTCTTCTCTCTGCCTCCTTCACGCTCCACCTTTGCCCTGTATCTTCTCCTTTTGCAGAAAATAGCCAGCACTGAGCCTCGCACGCAGCACTTTCAGATCCTTTCATTATTTCTGCCTGTCCTGCTGACTGTGGCCTATTCCACTTCTGCCTCCTCAAAATCAGAGGAAATGATTTCTGCTGGAAGAGACAGATACAGAGACGCAAAGCCAAAGAGAGAGAGAGAGAGAGAGAGAGAGAGCGCTGCCAGACTTCTTTTTTGCTGAACACTTGCAATTCTGTGTTTGTAGGTTAAAGGCGTCCGGTGCTAATGGCAGGCTGTTAGCCAAGTGCTTAAGGGTGTAATTTGTTTAATGTATGTGTGAGGTTTAAAACTCTAAAAGCACTGTGCATGGTGAGGAGTGTGAGCGATGGATTTCGGGTGTTTTTAGAGAGAGGTTTAGGTCTTTAATAGCTGCTAATCAAAAGATGTCAAAGTAATAAAGGGGGTATATTAATCTCTATACAGGAATCTAAGATATGTATTAAGACAGAACTGCGTGTTAAGAGCGGTTCTTCTGGAGACATTTGACTCACCCTCAGCTACATGGAGATAGCAAAGAAAGGAACCAAAAATAAGAACTGAGTTACCAAGGTTACGTTTAGGGTTGGGTGTAGGCATGGTGTTCCTTACCTACTCTAATACTGAATTCAGTACAAAGCCACCAGTGCTGGTAATACAAATGCTCTTCTGTCATGTACAGGTTTCCTCTGTTGTGCTAGTTGTGCTAGCAAAACAATTTCATTTTGGAATGGAATTTCATTTAGATCTTTCGTTAAAAATAAATGTAAAAGTTTTGTCTATAAAACAAAAACATGGATGCTTAAAATAGTAAACTATTATTTACTCTGTCTAGGTTTACCAAACTTATTTGTTTTATTGTAATCTTGTATTTGGAAATACTGATAAATTTTTTACTTTTTTGTTTTCTTTAAATGTTTAATGTTTAAGTGTCAGTTGTTTCAGGGATTAAAAGCATGTGTTACTGGATACTTAAAGACATGTAATCATGTTGAGTTTTTTTTATTTATAGCATTTTCTGTTCTTAGTTTCTAGGAGTTAGGCTACACAATTTACTAGACAAATTCATCAGAGTAAGATTAGCATTTGCATTTATATAAAGTCCCAACTGACATTCGAGTTACAAATTTCCACAGAGACAAACGGACCGTGGATCTACCATCATTCGTAGATGTGGACAATTTGCAGAAGTAGCTCATGTGTGTAGTAAAAAATATAGACGTGTGACTGTTTATAACCCTTAAAACTTCAAGTGGTTTTCGGATATGGTAGGCACACAAATTTTACCTTTGCCTGAATGTGCAAATTACCTTGAAAAAAAAACAACACGACCAATGCTCATACAGTATGATTATTATTTTTGGTCATGTAAACAACCGAAAAAGTTCTGTTCATTGGCTTGTGTGACTGATTTTTTATTTACATTTTTTTGCTCAGTCATGTTTGTTTTTGATTAAATGAATTGAATTTTATTTTATTATATTGCCTAGGTTGTGCTGGAAAAAAGGTACGTCACTGTGTATTATATACACACACAGACAAACACTAGTACTTAAAGGTTTGGTTTTGCAAATGCACTTGACACAATACTGTTCTTGCAAAAACTATTCCAGAACAACTCTGACCATCATGTCTTAAAATAACTGACTGTTGTTACTTAATTATCTGATGTCATATTGTGTTATTCCACAGGTTTGAAAAAAATCCAGTATTGTTCTAAATTTTGGAAATAACCCCAAACTTGTATCCAAACTTTTGCCTGGTAATTATACTGTATATTATAACACAGTAATGCAAAAAAAAAAAAAAAGACTAAAAAAAAGACTGCTCATAAAATCTAACAATACTAAAAGGGTGTTGAATTGTTTGCTATATTGAAGTAATAAAACAATTTTGTAATGAAAGTATTCAATACTTCAGGAAACTTTTATATACTTCCTACTAATCTGCTTGTGTGTGTGTGTGTGTGTGTGTGTGTGTGTGTGTGTGTGTGTGTGTGTGGGCGTCCTGACGAGCGTGGTACATATACTTGCAGAGTTCATGCTTTGTCTGTCTCTCCTTTTCCAAAAAATAAGCATGCATGCTGAAACTTTCTAGCGTTGCTTTGCATGCATGGTCATGTCCTCTTTGACAACATCAGGTGATGGTGCTTTGACCTTTATTTGTTGACTGCAGTAGGTATGGGTTGGTGTATGCGTCATACGGTAGTCTCACACTTTGACTCTCTCTTGCTGTGTACGAGTGAGTTCCTGTGCATAAACGTTAGTAAGGTGCTCTACCTCAGAAGCTGTGTGCGCAACTGGAGACTGTTCAGTGTGTGGGAGAGATGTTTTTGTCTCCGTTTCTCCCACTTTCATGGTCACTCATTCATTCTTCAGTTTCTTGATTAAATGTCGGTTAAAATGTCAGACTGTCTTGAACTCTGAACTACATGCATATGTCAAATGTAAAAATAACATGTTTTTTTTAAACTGTCCTCTTTCGCTAGAAGGACATGCTTTGTTTATTAATGAATCTTTAGTAGTTGAATAAAGTGTGTGTGTGCATGTGTGTGTGTTCTGCAGGACAATAGTGCCATGGAAAGTGTTTCGTCAGTGCCTTCACGAGATGCATCCTATCAGCTCAGGCCTAGAGGCCATGGCCCTCAAGTCCACAATCGACCTCACCTGCAACGACTACATCTCCGTCTTTGAGTTTGACATTTTTACACGTCTGTTCCAGGTACCCTTCTTAACCAATATACTTTGACAAATGCTCTTGCTGTCCTTTTTTTCTCATAGCAGGGAATAAAACATACAGAGTTCATATTGTATCATATTTTCATATCAAAGAGCAGATCATATCGGGATAATATTTAAATGTCAGTCGAAATGTCAGAGGCTCACGGTAGAGTTGTAGTCAGAGTGAAAGTGAAACGAAGGGATCTCCTCCCCTTTTCTGTCATTCTCTTTCCCTTTTTCGATCCCCCACGGGGGCGGACTGACGATTAGTAAAAAGGGCTAGCTCCCTCGTGTAACGCTGCAGCTACTTTCAAATCCATCACAACACGTACCCCAGGGGTGTCTCAGTATGAGTCAGTGACCACAGAGCTGCTCCAGACACGGGTGATGGAAAGTGAGGCTCCAAAAGTGGGGAGCACCTCTGATGTTATCACTCGCCCCCTCTCTCGCTCACTTTCTCTCTCCGAAGTGGGTGGCTTACCGAGGAATCCCTCTGTCACGCATACAATTATCATCTTGACAGTAAAAACACGTCACGCTGATTACCTGTGTACCTGTAACGCATGATGGGACGACGACAATGATGGAGTGTTGTAGTATTATCCTAAAGGAGATTATCTTCCAATATCACAAGCGTCTCTTCCTCCCCCCGTCTCTCCCAAAGTTCTTAACAGGAAAGAAAGAAGCTTATCAAATTACCAAGAATGGCACTGTGTTGCAACAAATGCTCACACTGGAGACTCCTTCGAAAAATAATAAATAAAAGTCTTGAATATAAATCCCTGTGCAAGTTGTTACCACAGGGGTTTATAGCAATTAAATGATGGCATCAACGCTATAAACCTCATGATGCACGTGGCAGCTGGGAAACAATAATTCACCACCTTCTGACCAGATTTGAGCCAAGAGCGTTGTGGTCTGCAAATCTTTTTTCCTCCAGTGGCATCCAATTCTTTTCACATAGCATCAGTTTCTGTGTGTGAGTGTCTCGCTCTCACTCAGGGCTTTTGGCTCTTTTTTGTGTGGTAATGACAAGGCACACGTTGTGGTCAGAGTTCAGCTCCTTTTACTTCGCGGATTCCTGTAAATTGACGCTGCACAGAAACACGTCTCCGAGACATGGTATTGATTTCCGTCCTGTTAGAAATCTCACGTCACACTTCTCAGAGGATACCGTTCTCACCCACATCACGCTCCTACCAGTTTCTGTGCCTGGCTGTCCTCGCATGACCTCAGACGTGCCCGATCACTCAGCCACAGCTCGAGCAAAAAAATATGCCCTATACCAATTTTGCAGTCACTCTTGGATATTCAAATGGCTCTCCAGTATGTACTGTGTGTAATATGTGAAAGGATAGCCTTAAGATGTACTTAAACATGGCGTCATACCAGGAGGTTATTTTAAACATCTTTCCAAGCTAGAGAAAGAAAAGCACAAACAATTAGCATATTCCTGCTTTCTGGGAAATACAATTTCTCATTAGCTGAAAAAAATCCACTTTTGCAAAGGAGCATGGGCGGAGGAGCAGTAGCTCATTCGCATTTAAAGCTACAAGCACTAAAACGTTTTTGGAATAATAGTGAAACAGAGGGAATTTCAGGGAAGCCAGAATTCATGTAAAGAGTGGTATTTTAGCTGGAAATTTGCCCAGATACAATTTGGAGACAGCTAAGACTTAGGTTACCTTGTTAAAAAGGAGTATCACACGTGACATTTAAATCAACTCCTGAAGCTTATGCCAGGAGGCAGTGTACTGGACAGGGTGCCAGTCCTTGGCAGGGAACACACAGACACACACCCACACACTACAGGCAATTTGGGAACACCAATTAACCTAATCTGCATGTCTTTGGACCGTGCAAGGAAGCCGGAGTAGGGAATTAAACCCTGACTCTGGCGGTGCGAGGTCGGTGCTAACCACTATGCCCTGTAGGCATTAAATATTACTGAAATCAAACCTGGTCATATTCCGCAAAATTCATCGGTATTCAAATATTAAACATAGTAATAATTCTGTCCCCTTTTGTTTTTAAAATGTCATTTTATTAGTCATAACACTAGTCTTAGTTCAGTTTTTTTCACCATGTTGCACTAGACTCAGTCGCATTGAAACGAGTCTGTGGCTTCATACTCATAGCATAGTGACTAGGATTTTCATCTTCTCCTTGGCTTTCAGCTTAGTTCCACTTTGGTTTAAGGTCACATGTAAATTATAGCCACAAGGACAAAGATACAGAAGTCTTGTTAAATGAATGGTGGCTTTTTTTTTTTTTCTTTTCTTTTTTTTTTAAATAAATGATTCGTGGTTCCTTATTGATCAGCATGAGAGCTGAATAGCATGGATATGATGAGTCAGCACTGTTGGAGGTCTGTGGCAGAAACCAGTAGTCATTACGTGAGTTTTGTTTGAGGAGGCTGCGCTGTTGACCGATCATTACCACTGGATTTCTTCCCCCTTCACTGATAACTTTTTTCAGATGTTCCGAATAAACAGGACTTGCATGACCTTGAGTGGCCCCTCCATCACTCAGCATCAGATTCCAGCAGCGTGTAATACAGCAGACTCTGCTCAGCCAGACGCCCATGTCTCTCCGCTAACGTTTTCTCTTCCCTTCTCTCTGTCTAGCCCTGGGGATCGATTTTGAGGAACTGGAACTTCTTGGCTGTGACTCACCCTGGTTACATGGCCTTTCTGACGTATGACGAGGTGAAGGCGCGACTGCAGAAGTACATCAACAAGCCGGGCAGGTACGGACAGCTCTCTCTATTCCATCACCCTGCAGTGTGTTATATGCGATGATGCATCTCAAAACTTCACCGGTTCAGGCTCAGCAAGGTGGCTTTAACAGCACCCTGAGTCAGGTGTGGGAGAGCAGTGGGGACCTGAAAGAACACTGCATGTTCACGACTAGATCCGAGAAACACTGCTGTTACTTACTCTGTAGAGTTTGGGGAGGATCTATAGGGAAATAACTCTGTGTGTGTGTAAGTTGGAAGCTGTAATCGATGTGCCATCTGCTGTGGTGCATGCTGGTCAAGCAGCTGCTTTTTCGTTCTCCCTGGCAGACGGCTGCTGACTGAGAGGGCTGGGCTGAGCTGTTAGCTAATTACAGTGGGTGAAGAAATAAACTGAAACGGATCCTCCTCTACATCTCTCCTCTACCTCTCCTCTACTCTTCTCCACATCTCCCTCTACACTCTCATCTCTCCTATACACTTTCCTCTACACTTTCCTCTCCCCTCTACACTCTCCACTCTGTTCTACTCTCCTCTCCCTGACACTCTCCACTCGACACCCTCCATTCTCCTCTCTTGTCTCGTCCACTCTCCTCTACACTCTCCTCTATACTCTTTTTCACCACCTGATTTATACTCTCTTCTGCACTTTCCTCTGCACACTTCTCTACAATCTCTTCTACACTTTTCTCTCCTTGTCTACACTCTCCTGTTCTCCTCCAGTTTGAGATTACTGCTGTAGACAAACAGTAGCAGCATCTCTAGTGTTAAAGGAATTTCCCCGGTTTATGGCCTATATCTCCCACCTCTTCAGAGCATTTATTTACCACAGACGATGATTTTAACATGTTGCCTGAACCGAATGTTATATTTATTTAAACACATTTATTTAAACATCACTTACAAGGCTTGGTCTAAGTCTAAGGCTACATTTACACTAAAGGCAAAATTGGCTCATTATCTGATTTGCTGACCAAATTAGATTTTATATTTAAATAGGCTGTTTATTTAGGTTTTCATTGAGACCTATAGCTGACGTGAGTCAGAGCAGATCTGCTAAAGCGACCAGCATACACAAAAGAACAATGTATTACATCATGTGTTCAAGGTTACAATATTTTTTTTTACTGCAGGTACCTTTTTAGCTGGTTCAAAATTTTTTTATTGTTTTGTTGCCTTATTTTTTTGTTACTTAACATTGGCAACCAACACAGTTGTGCTGCTGAGAGACTACCGGCAGTATTGGAGGAGGAGTTTTCTTGCATGCATGAATTACCCGTGAGTTACCCAATGCATGAATCAGTCGACACACTTTAAATTAACATCGACTGCTCTATTTGATTTTATTGGTTCTCTTCTCTCATGACATACAGTTTACTCATGATTGAATCTTCAATCTCTTAAATAAATAAATAAATAAAGTATGTATAATCAACTCTGTTATGCAGATATTTTTTTTCTTCTCTTGAAGAAAAAAAGGGGTGGAGCATCTACACACTATCATGTCACTAAAATCTTCCCTAATTGCCATCCGTGGCATCATTAGTCTGTTCCAACTGGGGTCCAAGTGCAAAAAAAAATCTGACCTGTATCTAATTTAGGACACATATGGAAATGGGCCAAATCAGAATGGAACGGATCAGATTCCATATGGAAAAAATGAAAAAAATTAAATCTGAGTAACATATGAGCGAAAATAATTGATTTGGTGTGCTTTAGCCTGCAGTGTGAATATAGCCTAAGGGTCTAACACTGAACGTTCCCACTAAACGTTTTTAAAATGATCGCTTTTATACCAACAGTAAGAGTCCTAGAATGAAACATATGAGTGCTGTTCAAGTCAAACCGGGACTTTTTTTTGAAATTTCTCGACAATGAAAGTGTACTGTAAAAGCCAATTGACATTTATAGGAGACTTCATGCACAGTGCGGTGATGAGACACTTGGCTGCAGTTAAGCACTTGAATGGTGCAAAGGTTTTAAGAAAGGCTTGGAGCCCGGTGCAGTGGTACACCCCTTGCACAATACAGGAACTCGGCTGGGAGTTATTGCATCCTCCGTACAGTCCTGACCTTGCTCCAAACCAAATCCACATGTTTAGTTCCAGAAAGGCCAGGTTTTCACACGTGATGCAGGCAGTCAGATCATGTCTCCGGTGCTCTAAAAAAACTTTCTATCTCGATTGTATCCAAGCTAGAGAAATGTTGAGATAAGTGCATTAGTGTAGCGGAGATTTATAGAGAGAAATAAAAGGAGTTTTATGCGCAATCAAAAGTCCCGGTTTAACTTGAACGCACCACGTACACGAGGGGATGTCCCCCATCCCTTCAAATAAGTAATTCTTAGAATGTCTTAAATTAAAAATACTTGTGTCTGGAATGTTTATCTGTTTGCATCTGACTGAAAATTAACTCGTGAAATACACAAGTTTTTTCCCCAATCTTTAGTGACTGCTCCAACATGTGCTCTTCGTTCCTCATTACTGGGATTTAGAAACTCTAGCTAATTTATTGCTGTGTGCGAGAGCCTGGAGATAGAGCTGGCTAAAAGCTGAGCACTAAGTATAAAGTCTGGAGGTTGGGTTGGAGGGCGCCTCTGCTGTAGGATTGGCTGTGAGATGGCTGAGGTGCATGTGTGCACTTACATGAGAAAAACAAACAGAAGAAAATGGAAGCCAGCAGGTGGACATGCTGAACTGTTTCTGATCCCCTAATGCAGATACTAAGCTACTGAAGGGAAACAACAGCTGTGTGAATCTCTGTGTGGTTGTTTCTGTGTTTGTCGCTGTTTTTCCTCAGTGTTTGCAAGTTTGTTGCAGTGCCTGTTTCATCTTTGTGTGTCTGTCTCTTTGGGTTTGTTTCTGTAGTTGTGTGTCTGTGTGTTCTGGTGTTTGCCTGCATGGAGATGTGTGCTTGTATGTGTCTCTACAGTTGTAGAGACAGAGACTGGCACACAGGTGCTTGTAGGTTGTGATTACTGTACACCGGGTTTAAATCCAGCCTGCACAGTTGTTGAAGGTGCGGGAGACAAGAGAGTCTTGAGGGAGACTGAAGTGGAGTGTGTGAGGCTCCATTAGAAATGACGAGACTCAGGAGGAAGTCCAGGTCTTTTGTGGAATTTCCCGTGGAGTCTGCCGGGTGACGGATAACACCATTATTTCCAGCATGAGATCTAGAGAATGAGATGTTAAGATGACGGTCTAAGAGGTATGAAGTGTCTTGTCTGCGACAAGAGCCAAACCTGTGTCACGGCTCCTGACAGTTTTTACAAAGTATAAAAGAAAATGTAGATGGAGGACTGGAAAAATAGTGTCCCTAATTTTGTCTTAAAAAAATATGGAATTTATGGGAGCAGAGAGATGAAGGGAAGCTTAAGATGAATTATGAATGCAGCTTTGTGGATGGCATACTGCCAGCTGATGCCTCTGAGTGTGACAGCAGTGTAGGGCTGCTGAGATTGCTGCTAGAGCTGTCTCTGTGTTGTACAGTCGATGGTGAAATTGGAGGAATGTATGTCATGTTAAGAGACGCAATGTTTTCACAATGTTTAAAATAATTTCTCGTGTTTGGTGACGTGTCTCGATGATGATCAGATATGTCACGCGGGTTTGAAAAAAAGGCCCCACACCTAAACCTGAAACACGAGTGTGTTAGTGCCGTTTTTTGATGTGAAACGCAAAAGTCAGCCTAAGTGTCGAGCCGACAGGCCAACATCCTGTGTACAGTCTGTTTACATCTTGCTCAGATTTATTTATTTATTTATTCTTTTTAATTTTGTTTTTGTCTGATGGTTGGATTTAGTCTAATTCACTGTACTGTGCTTGAAGTCTTCTGTAAATGTCACTTTTACGCCTTCATTTAAGAGAAAGGTCATCAAGTCCCAGTTTCACTTGAATGCCCATTGTACAATGTGTGTGGCAGTCTGGGAAAACCCCTTAACATTTTCTACTATTTGTTGTTGACAACCTGAAATATGTTAAAGAAATATTTAACAAAAGAAAAAATGGTGTTTCCTTTTATCTTTGCCACATATGCTTTACAGACATGTTGACAGTGGATTTGATTAGGCTTATGTTTGTTTTACTGCTATGTAGCTATAAAAAAAAAATCATCACATGTAGTGCGTAAGAAAATCAAACTTGCACAGCTAAGAAGACATATGTATGCTGATCAACTGTTCTTATTAACATGCTTATTAAACTCGATCTCTCTACCTAACATAATGTTGGCAAGAATACCGCTTAAACACAATCATTTAATTCAATTTAATTTTATTAGTATAGCACTTTTAACAATGGTCATTGGCACAAAGCAGACAATTAAGGAAATTAGTATAAAATGTGTAAGAAAATATGTATGAATTAAAATGGTCAGATTATCCCTGATTATAAAGCAGATTTAAAAAAAAAAAAAAGGAACTTATTATATGTAGTTTCAGTATATCTGGTTTCTTAAAGTGTCAGTGCCAAAGTGTACAGTATCATTGTCAGAATTTTTAATTTTTAATTTTTTTGGATTATCATCGTTGCTTGACATTACAATGATGATGATGTAACCCTTGACTTTATAGATTCTTGCTGCAGATTCATTTGAACAGACAATAGTATGAGCTCCGCCACTCATTTCGATTTGCTGCTTACTTCCCCAAATACTTGATAAGACTGAAAACAGCTAACCGTCTCCTACTGAACATTTCAGTCTTCCAGAAATTATGTGTTCCTTGGTCTCAGAAGCACATCTGACAAGGTAAAAAGTATGTAGACGAATAATACCTCTTTATTGTTGTGTCTCTTTTTTTTTTTTTTTAAACCAAGACACTTGTAATGCTCGAAAAGAACAATACACAGCTCGAAAACTGAATTATAGATTATAGAGCAACACTGTTGCTTGAACAGAAATACGAAGCCGTGCTCATGTACACATGTGGGATTCTGTTTCTATTCAGATTCCTTGTTTACTGAGTCATACTGCTGTCAGAGCGGAAGAATATGCAGCCTTGTTTAATGTAACACTTCGACGTGCTTCTGTTTGCATGGTCTGCACTCGCTGTTTAAGCAAAACAAATCTTGATTAATTAGTTCAAGTTAAATAACATGTAGATTAATAAATAACATGAAGACGAGATATAAATGACAGAATTTGTAAGATGTTATTAGCTCTGTGCTTTCTCGACAACCCAGGCAGGCTCACCACAAACGTTTTAAATTAAATGTGAAAGGTTAATAATAAAAAAAAACGCAAACAAGATCTTCTGCGTCGTCCCAACATACCACGTTGTCAGACTGAAAGTGACCTCTTATCAAGCCGGTGTGTAACACTTTCTGTAGAATAGTGATTTAAAGTCATATTAATAGGAAATCCCATGGTGGTGTATAATTATTTACACAGCATTATATGATCTGCAGTGTAAACAGGATTAGACAGGTTTACACACCGAACAAAACGAAAAGAGGATTTAACTAGCACAGAGGGTGTGATAGAAACAGAATATAACTAAATCATGCGTCAATGAATGGGTTGTTTTCTGGTGGTCAGGAGACAAACTGCAGAAATAAACGCGTACTGTATTCGATGAAAATAAAAAGAGAGAATTATTTATAGATTGTATAGCTACTGTGCTTTAGGCAATGGAATAGTGTTTACAAACTGAATAGGGGGAAATAAATTCGAACGCACGACCATCGGGGTTAGAGGGGGGCATGTTATGATTCAATTCTGTTTTTTGGATTACAAGCTTATAATTGTGAAAAATACTGTAGCACAGTCACTGATGCAGTTATTACATCTAGCATTTAAATGAGTGAAACAAATCATACTGTTGCAGCACTCAAGTTCTATGTCTTAAAAATACCGCCAACCACCAAGAACACACAATACTGTATGTTTGGACCTCTATCGGTAGTTCATGAATCAAGTTTTAGTTAAGTTCCAGTTGCAGTGGACCGAGAGCACTCCATAGGTTCCGTCAGAGTGGTTGTCATTGACCACATATCAGATATACAGTATATCTGAACTCGGACCACATAAAAAAGTGACTCAGATCTGATCTAAAACAAATTTCAGCATTTAGACAACCTTAAAAAATCAGATTTTCACAGTATGGTAAAAAAAATCGTCATCGGGTCACTTCAGCCCGGTAATGTGAACCAAATCCAAGTCTTTGCTCCCACTTAGACAAGTCTCATCAAGGAGAAAGGATTAAGAGGCAAACTAATGTGACCTTACCTGGAATTGTTAAAGAGGAATTTATCTGTTGCTTCCCATACAACAGCTGCAGCTGGGTGAAGGCTCGCACATGCTCTCACTGAGACACTTAAAGCTGGGCAACTGTATCTTTTCAACCTGCTGCTCATTGTGCCCCACAGAGCAGTGTACCACTTTTGGAGAAAAGTGCTTGCTTTCCTCTTCTACTTACTCCCAGACAACCACGATTGAATAGTGTGCGTATGTGATTGACAGTGATGTAAGAGACTCGTCCTATAGCAGTGGATTGCTCGAGCTGTTTGGGATCTGAACATGCGGTTTTCACGAAGGAGCCCCAGCACCCTCTAACTTTTAAGATGGCTGACCTTGTTCATCATGTTAGCATTTTCTAGCTAATGTATATGAGCTATTTGCTTAAAGAATGCACCAAGTATTTCTGTTTATTTTTAATGTTTGTAACGTAGTTCAGTTTTTGTTTAAGTGTTTGGTTGGTTGGGTGAATTAGATTACTGGCTGTATTTCAGTTTTCCCAGTTTTCTCTTTTGCCAGCTGTTGTTGGCGACAGCTGTTTATTCTACTGACATCGCAGACAGACTGCATGGATAAACAAAGGATTCTGTAATTTAGTTAAATGAAAGGAAACCACATTGAGGTCATTGTCATGCAGGCTGTTTATTCAGGCTACACTACATCTCCTACTTTGACCAAGAGACAGGCTAATCTTTGTCTGCATGTAATCTCCTGCCACTGTTGTTTTCTGCCAGGCAGAAAATTGATAATGTTCCTAGTGTTGTTGGATGCTTAATATATGGATTAAGAAACTATTAAACATGTCAAATCATGTTTATTAGTATATTACTTTTATGTAGCTACTTGAACACATCATGTATTTTTTTCCCTTCATATGAACAATATGGAACATTGTTGGTCTGGCTTTGGATGTTACTGTAGGTCTTGGAAATCTCTACATCTTCAATGGATGAGAGACACATAACACTAAGAACCTACAGTATCACAAAACAGAATCGCAAATCAAAAACCTATTATAATAAGCAAACACTATAGACAATAGAAGCTTAATCTACCGCATGTGGCTTTTTAATTTAATAACACAAATAATCAAGTATTGTATTATCTGGAGTCAGTTTTCATTCTCACTGAAACTGAACGATTAAAGTAAGGAGAAAAAATTGCCTCGTCTTTTTCCATTGTTTTTCCCTGCCTGTTCAATGATTCTGTACCTTCTCTGGCCTCAGATTCAATTCATTTTAGTTAATTCAATTCACTTCAATTAACTCACTTATTGTCTATACCATTTATCCTGTTCTGGGTCACGAGAAACCTGGAAACTCTCCCGGGGGGACTTGGGGCATGAGACAGAGGAAGTGGTAGGAAAGTGGTGGGGAAGTGGTGCCGATCCATTGCAGGCCACACAAGCACACATATGCTTACTCAATACAGGACATTTGAATACTCTAATTAGGCAGATCTACATGTCTTTGGACTGTGGGCAGAAACCGAAGTACATAGAGGAAACCCACCAAGCATGGGGAGAACATGCAAACTCCATGCACACAGACCCGAGGAAGAAATTGAACCTTCGACCCCGGAGGTGCGAGGCCACAGTGCTAACCACTACATTTCCATGCTGCCCGATTCTGTTCAGTTTAAGTCAGTTCAATTAAATTAATTTCTACATTGTCACAAAGCAGCTTTACAGGAAAAAAATCTTGGATATAAATTGGAAAAATATTTGTCCCTAGTGAGCAAGGAACACTAAGGGGAGTCAGTCTCAAAAGGGGGAGCTCTTTCTCATTTGAGTGATACCTGGTAGTGAGACCATATGGCTACATGAGGGCAATTTCAGTTCAGAAACTATTTGAGCAATTGCTGTTAAAAGCCATCATAGTGAAACCGTTATTATTAAGTGGAAGCGTCCTCAGTTATTACATGAATTTCTAAACAGACAACATGTTCTGGATTCAAGGATTCGTATCCTTGGCAGGACTGGGGACATCTGTTGTTGTAGCTTGTGTTCTTCATAGTGCTTTTTGAGATTTTTTTCTGCTCAACATGATTGTAGGGTCAATCTTTGCATAAAGATTCAGACTTCATGTCACTTGACCATTCTCCTTTGACCTCCTTTGATTCTTTTTTTTTTTTTTTAAGCAATTTTTTAAGTCATCGATTATACAGCTGAATGGCTCAGCCGTGCCCTGATACGTCTTCACATGCCTATGCGCTTATCATAATGAAATCCGGAGTGTTTGTTGCTAGGTGATTTTAGAGGAGTCTTTAAATAGCTCAGAGCTAAGACCCGCAATACGTTTTCTCTCACTTTACAGTTTTGCACCATATAATACCACAAATTGACAGGTGTCCTCGAAGAGCTTCTGTGTAATTTGGCTTGTCATTGCTTTAGATGTATGGAGTTACACACCTTCTCATGCTTTATTTTTGTACAGGAGCAGTATTATTTAGAAATCTACACTATAAAAACATGGAATTGCACTTCTATTCAGTTTTGCCTGCAGTTAGGGCTTTTAATCAATGTAGGTTTGTAATGTTATGGCTTTTAAAGTGATTTCCACACTTGATAGCAGGGAAGCTATTTAGTTGTTAAGTGTTTAGGTTGTATCTTGACATGCCATGCACTTAGAGGTGAATTGATATTGAGCAAATCAGATAAATGAAGCTTTGCAACAAACACTTTACATTAACGTTCGCTCTGCTGACATTACAATTGGACCGGTCAGAAGGCGTTGATTAACTCTTAGTGCCAGCTGTAGCAACTAATTCCGGGCTCAGATATCGAGGATAATCAGAAACAGGGGAAGAATATGTTCAGAGTGGAATTATGGGGAAAACACATTCACACTATTATAAAAAAAAAAAATCATGAATGAATCAATCATATTGGCACTAGCCAATCACTGGCATCTGAGAACTCACTCAAGTGGAAGCACTTTTGTCTGAGTGTCTTATGCCTCTAAGATTTTGTGACCTACAGGTCGAGAGGATTTGATTGGTTGATTAACCTGCTTCAAAGGAAACCCTGGTAGCTGATAGGGGTGTGCCCTAAGAGATGGTTAAGTATTAGGCACTACTAAATTAGGAAGAAAATTGGGTGACCAAAAATCAGCTAATTGCCAGCCTTTCCTCAGTTGAAGTGTGTAAGCTAGAAGGAAAGCACTAAAGTGCACAAGGTGTAAAGTTCTCCTGGACCAGGGCTGGGAACCTGTGATGTAAGTAATAATAGGAACTTTGGGACTTAGTGTTATATGACAATAATTTACTTTGTATTTACTTGTATTTGCATCAGGTGCATTACTTCCCCATCATTGGTTATTTTTTTTACAACAGCACAAACTGGCATGTTTTATTTCTTACTTATTTAACACGAGCTGACTTGAAGACACCACTTAATTAAGAATGCAAAGTAGGACTAGTAAGTTTTGTATAAGAAGAATAAATTGGTTCTTAATCTCTCCCTCTCTATTTGTTGCAGTTATATCTTTCGCCTGAGCTGCACGCGCCTGGGCCAGTGGGCCATCGGCTATGTCACTGGTGATGGGAACATCCTACAGACCATCCCCCACAACAAACCGCTCTTCCAAGCACTCATCGATGGCTGCCGGGAAGGATTGTAAGTGCTGCATTTCACACTCATAACACTCTAGAGAGAATATTGTAAAGCCCAAGTACAAAAGAAAAAAAATAAACGAGTGTTTTGAACTTTCGGTGTGAATAAATCCTGCATATAATGACAAGTGAGGAACTGATACTTAATTGAGGTCTGTGCATTCGCTAGATAGTTGTTGAAGGGTATGCTGGGTTTAGATTTCAAGCAGACTCATAATTAAACTGTGACTTATTGTATATGTACCGAATTCAAGTGCCTACATGAGCATGTTCTCTGTGTTTACTTAACAATTAGCAAAATTGGATTTATATATAATTTCAGACTTCATACTTCTTCCTTGTTTGTGTTTGTGTTTGCAGTGCTGAAGTGATGTAAACCACACAATGGGTTGTAATTAATTTATTAACATAACTCTGCATTTTGAAAAACACAGATAGAAATTACATATTCATACTTTCATCTGCAGTACACGCAGGACACGCTCTGAATGGGGCACCAGTCTATCACACGACAACATACACACATATTCACACACTCATGCATACCTTGGGCAATTGGGCCTAGCCAGTGCATGTTTTTGAAAGAAAACCTGAGAACGAAGAGGAAACCCACTCAGACACACGTACTCGAACCAGGAGTGAAAGGCAGAAATACTGCACATTCATTGTGTTTTCATAATTATAAACCAAGAAACTTTCTATAGATTAGTGCTAATGTTGCTAATTATCTGAACATTAAATTAACTGGCTTGCTTTTAAGGCTGCTATCAGGTTTACATGATTTTTGACCCTTAAACTTTAAGTAAAATCTCAGTATTAGATAGTTGTTGTTTTTTTTTTGTCAGAGATCTTTGTGAAATCGCTTTGATTTCTGTTCTCCTTTTGATTTCAAATGAAAGCAATCCTGTCAGCTTTAGCAGTGTCTAACTGTCAGTCCTGTCTTTCTGAACAACCTTCTATATACTATATACTTAGACTGAGATCACAACACTTCTAACATCACTCAGATCTATATGATCAGGATGTTGTTATGATGAGCTAGTCATTACATGCCTTACAGATTTGGAAGCAATACAGCAACAGCTCGTGACCATAGGTTTTGTTGTAACAGAATGTTGTTAATAAACACAGCCTTGAGTACATTAATTTGTTCATGCATGACTTACGCTTTAAGTTTTTAGAGTAGCTGTGCAGTCATCTGGCCCACAGTCCAGCAACTTATTTGTTTTAGATGTTTGACACTCTAGGCTTGCTTCTTGAAGGGCTAATGCATAATAGTAACACGGGTTGCCAGATCTCTGTTAGATTTCCAGCATTTTTATTATTTATATTGGACATTATAAATTTTAATGCTCTGCAAACCCATGTTGCAGTTTGTCACCCAGAAAACGAGTACAATGTAACTAAACAGGGCGAAATTTCACAACCCTTGTGCCATTTCAAAGCTCAGCTGAGATTTACATGAAGCTTTTGTTAAAATGTGTTGAAATGATATGCAGGTTTCTTTCTTATGCGCATACATGTTTGTGTTTTTTAGAATTTTTATTAGTTTTATTTAATTTTTTTTATTTTTTATAATCGATTTCTCGAAATGCACTGGAAATCAACTGATCATTGACTATAATCGCTAATCGTCCAGTCAATAGTGAGCACCACGATTAACATCTAGAGAACTGATCAAATCAATGTAACATCGATAACATATTATATGTAACATATTTTTCAAATAGCAATGTTATATAATTAGTATTTGAGTGTGAATATGATTACTAAATTTTAAATGCATGAAGCTGTAAAATTTACGATTTTTTTTTTTTTTACGAGGATTAACAATTGTTGAAAAGCTGATGTGGTTCAGTGGCTTCTGTAACAAAAGATCCCTGACCATGATGTTTCCAGCCCATAAATAATTACATATTTAAAAGGTACACAATGGTGAAGACATATTCGTGCTTTCTCGGATGGTTGATGATGTTGGCAAAACAGACACGTCTGCCTCCTTCTCCTTGTCTGATTCTGTCATTTTCAAGCCTGCCCTGGCTGATTGGCTGTATAAATGTGGCTAATGCAGCGTGACTGCTCCTCTCTCACTCCACAGGCTGAAGCTGGCTTCTGTGATCAGATAGAGAGATAAATGGGGAGGTTACTGTAATTTGAATTGGCAGGGAAAAGGGATCCTATCTGCATACATAAGGTTTGGAGTGCAGCAGACGTAACGTGCTACACGCTGCACAAATAGTGGATTTGTTTTGTTCATTTTTGCTGCATGCATTGACCTCATGCTTTCTGTTCCTCTGCAGTTATCTGTTTCCTGACGGTCGAAGTTATAACCCAGACCTGACCGGCCTGTGCGAACCGACCCCACACGACCACATTAAAGTCACACAGGTAAGGAACAGATTTGTGTGGGTGTGGTCATGCATTCATGCATATCAAAATGCAAATGTGTTCGTGTATGGCTTTCGTCTGACGTGACCTTTTTCTCCACAGGAGCAGTACGAGCTGTATTGTGAGATGGGCTCCACCTTTCAGCTGTGCAAAATTTGTGCAGAGAATGATAAAGACGTGAAGATCGAGCCCTGTGGACACCTGATGTGCACGTCCTGTCTCACGGCATGGCAGGTACATCCACATAGCCCTCATGTAAAGTGTATTTCAGCTAAGAGAGAGTGATTTGTGTGAGAGACTTGATTATGTCTTTTGACTTTGGGTCTTGATGTTCACAGTGAAGCTTGTCAGCAGGTCAGCTTGTATTCTGAAGTTATGCTTCACTGAACTGCAAAAGCAGAAATGAAAGGCAGTTGGGGATGTGTACTGCGTCGCGGGATTATCCCACAGGCTTATCCTAACAAACAATTCTACACTTTCTGCCATTTCAGCACTGCACAGCTCTCACTTCTAGGAATTCTTGCACAATTTTTGCAATTATTTTTATATACCGCATCTGTAGAGGAAGCACGATTGTAGCAAACAAGTATTTCAACAGATTTCCCCATGTTGGAAAAAATACATATTTATTCAGAACTTGCAAAGTGGATTTAAAGGATAATGCAAAGAATGATTTAGTTAACCCTAACCATAACCCTAGTTCTAGAGTTAGAGTCTAGAAATAGAACTATTCCTAGACTCTAACACTATAGTTATGGTTAGGGCTAACTAAAACATAATACAAGTAAAATAATAATACAAGAAGAGTATTGTTAAGTGCATTTGCAAAACCTACCAAGCAGCATGATGAAACTCTTTCATGAAGACCATCACAGGAAAGACCAAATCTTACTGCAGAAGTTTATTTAGAGTTACCAACCAAAAAACAATCACCAATTAACAGCACCTCCGGCTTAACAGAGCATAAGTAGCAGACACATCACATATCAGTTGTTCGAAGGAGATTATTGCATATTTTGGATGCCCTCAGCATTGTTTTACAATGTAGAAACAAATGAAAATTAGGAAAGACCAAAGAAGTGTGTGTGCAAACAACCAGTACTAGACTGGTACTGTCTAAATTTTGTGTACAATTAGAATATCATCGAAAAGTTGATTTATTTCAGTAATTCAATTCAAAACGTGAAACTCGTATATTATATAGATTCACTACACACAGATTGGTACATCTCAAGTGTTTATTTCTTTTAATTAAACCTAATGAAAACCCAAAATTCAGTATCTCAAAATATTTTAATATTGGGAAAAAGCTAAAATATTTGAGACTCATGGTGTCTGCAAAGGTTTCCTGAGGCTTTAAGTGGTCTCTCAGTCTGGTTCAGTAGGCTACACCATCATCGGGAAGACAAGCAACAGGGTTAGACGCAGCCTTGAGAGGATTGTGTAACGAAGCCCATTCAGGAATTTAGGGGAGATTCATAAGGAGTGGACTGTAGCTGGAGTCAGTTCTTCAAGAGCCACCACGCAGAGACGTATCCAGGACATTTTAGGTTTAAGCCATAATCATAATCAAAATTAAGAGAAATAAACACTCGAAGAATATCAGTCTGTATGTAATGAATCTATGTAATATGAGTTTCGTGTTGAAAAATGAAAATTAAGTTACTGAATGATGCTTGATTATGCTCCCAATACAAGGTTTAACTGCGTGTGCGCGTGTATACAGTTTATATATACATATTACACACACACACACACACACACACACACACACACACACACACAGTTAAGTGGATTGCACTCGTACAGTATATCAAAGTGAATTTCCCCATAAGAAATAATGGAAACTAAAAGTTGAAGCTGAAAAAGTTCTGTACGGCTAAGAGGAATTTCAAAAGTTCCAAAGAAATTTTAAAAGGCACAGCATAACACAAGGTAACAAACCACATTAAAGTGTCCGGAAATGTATTTGGAAAGTATAAATAACTTACAGTACTTGCATGCAACTATAAATACAAGAATGTCACACATTTCATTAAGTATTGCAACTGATACAGTAACATACAGTAACTGAAAATTTTACCCTGGAATATTACTAGACCAGAACAGCTTGGGAATGAGGACAGAAAGTCCCTGCTGTCCTATTGCTGACATTCTTTGTCTAAAAAACAGCAGGGAAGTGAATGACCCACACATTTGAGTGAAAGTATTTACCAGAATGTACATGTTGTAGATTTTCTCATGTGTACATGACTATCTGAACGCACATAATTACACAGGTGTATGTGCTTACATTAATCTCCATGATGACACAGAGATATGGCTTTATGTGTAGTGATTTTCTGCACCAAATTTTTTACATCTGTGTAGCTCTAAAAAATAGTTTTTTGGAGGGAACATGTACTATATGTGCCATATATACCACTAGAGCCTATATTTAGCTGGCCTACAGGAATAGGGTTGTGCAACCATAAGTGGTCACTTTTTTTAAATGTATTTTTTTATTTTTTTTATCTATTCTGTGTTGCATAATGCATCTGCTTCTCTAGAATGCTGTTTTGGTTTGTTGCTGTTGCTTTATCATTAACTTTTAGGGACTTTATTTATTTTTATTTACTAGGCTCTACTAAAGTGTTGGTAATAGTGGGTCGTGTTTTCCAAATACATTCTCCAGAGGGCAAAAAAAAAAAAATCACAAACCTCATGCTTCTTAGGGCTGCTGAACCCCTAATAAGACCCCCTGTCTTTAGACATTTTCCTTCTTACGTTCTAAAAGGCTTTAATAGCACTTGATAGAGCTCTCATTCCATCTTCCCACAATTCTAATTAGTATTAGCTTTCAGTCGGAGCTTTGATGTGTCGCACAAGTCCCCGTCCAGATGGCCTCCATAATCATCTTTTGTTCTTGTAAATATTGACACTCTTTGATTTGTTGAGTTTAAGTAGAGGAAATGAAAGATGAATGTTCTGTTTTTCCTGCCATGTGCAATCTGTCACCAGGCTTGGAAGCCCTTGAGATTATGAATTCCTTTTTTTTGTTGTTTTTTTTTGTTTTGTGAGTGTTCAATCCATCCTGCAAGGGGTTATTTCAAAGCGTAGTAAGGCACTGACTCAGTGGTTGAAAATGAGGAAAAGAAGTAGTGAGGTGCTGGAGCTGGTAGATCAGGCCTGAACAAGAGCATGTGTTCTACAGCTGCCGGTGATTGCCCTCCGCTCGTGTCGCCTCCGATACAGCAAGCAAAGCACTTCCTCATGTAGCAGGACCCTGTTTACAGCTTTAGACAAATAAGCAAGCTTGAGCTGCTGGGACAGGCCTCACTATAGAGGCGTTTGAGTTCACGTGTGATTATGTCCATGCATCAGTGCATGCCTGTGTCTGTTTCTGCTAAAAGAGTTGCAGACTGTTCAAGATACTTTGATTTGCATTGGAATCATGTGTGAATGAGCGAGTGTGTTGTTCTTTAGAGTTAATTTGGAACATTCCGACTTCCTGCAGGAGTCAGATGGTCAGGGCTGTCCCTTCTGTCGCTGCGAGATCAAGGGCACAGAGCCAATTATCGTGGACCCATTTGACCCCAGGAACGAAGGCGCCAAGTGCTTCTTTCTGGAGCAGTTTAACTCGCCCATGCTGGATCTAGATGACGACGATGACCGAGATGACTCTTTAGTGATGAACGGCCTGACCAACATCAGGAAGGTAAATTAAACGTAAAAATACTACCAAGTGCACACAGTGTGGTGTTATTCTGACCTTGGTGGCATGAAGTTTTGCTTTATGTCATACAAAGTTATTTTTATTTTTTTAATGTTATATTTCTTTTATACCACAACAAATGTCTTTAGTGTAGTTAACTGTTTAATTTTTACAGTTGTGTGAATGTTGAAGACAAGTTAATTCCTTTTGTCAATTACATTACAGCAGCAGGCAAAGCCCAAGAAAATAAATGAATATAATAAATGAATAAATTTTAATAAAATTTTTTTGAACTACAAGAGCCGATTACTGAGCTACCAGAAAACACAACATCCTGTATACTGAAGCACTGACACATATTAAATTAATGTTTCCTTAATTAAATTTTTAATGAGATTAACATGAAGGTTGTAGTGCTACTGAGGATCACATCATGGACACTGTACGCTCTTTTTCATAAATGGTAAATAAACATGCTCTAACTTCACCATATCAGTAATGATAATAAAGAACAAAACATTTTATTTTATTTTATCCAGATGCCTTGAATTATGTCCAGCATCAGTCCTTACAAGTATCTCTGGATTAGTTGTTACTGTAAAAATATTGTAATAGCATAAAATGTAATATAAGCATAAATCTAGTTACAGGACAGAGCCTTACTTGGTGCTAGCCTCGGCTTACACCTCACTATCCCACAAAGATTTGATGCAAGACTTAGTTCTTAGTTCCTTAGTGTAGAATTATCCGGTCATCTCTTTATTAACCCACCTTTCATAACCTCCTACTACTTTTTATTTCTCCTTTTTTTTTTACTTTTTTTTTTAAAGATGTCTTTTATACTAGCATTGACAGCAGGAGGCATCTTTATCCCCTGTGCTCATTACAGATCTAGTCCTCTCTCTCTCTCTCTCTCTCTCTCTCTCTGTCCTTCTCCCGTGCTCCTCTTCAAACAAATCTGTCACTCGGTCCTGGTGAGCAACTTTGAACCGGACCTATGTTCTTACAGCAGACAGCTTTCAAAGAGCACATCCTGTTTCTCACTGGCAGAAATGTCAGGCACTTTTAAAGGAGAAAGATATCTGCCTTGGCTTTCGTCCAGACCTGTGGAACCCTGCTTGACATTAGCAGGTCAATTCGTAGTTCTGTTAGCAGATTAAAGAGCAGGCTGTACAGTGACTACAAATGTAGTCAAATATAATGGGTGACATTTTTATTGAATCCCTCGTGTAGCTATAGACCAGATTGATTAGTTGATAATGAAAAGATAATAAAATGATTCAAAAATAGAATACGCAAATAATTAATTGTTAATCATTTTAATTATGTCTTGGCTCTAATAATATTGTTTAATATTATAATATAATTAAAGTATCTTTCTTTTTGCTTCTCCTCTCTTGTTCTTTTTGTTTCTTTCTTTTGCTCCTATTGTTTCTTTCTCTTGTTTACCCTCTGCAGTGTACAGAGCTCCAGAACTCCCCTATTATGTCTCCCAGTTCCTCTCCTGTAAGCCAGCGCAGGAAACCTGTAGCAGATCATGCAGGTGTTCAGCATCTGGGCCTGCCTCCAGTGCCACCCCGTCTCGACCTCATCCAGAAGGGCGTGATCCGCTCACCTGCCGCCAGCCCCACCGGTTCACCAAAGGTGTGTGGTCTGTTTTCAAGTTGCACTGTTATAATTTTTTAAAGAATGCATGTCATTATATTACAGAATGAGTTTTAATAGAGTTCCTACATTTTGTCCTTCTTTTTTTCCAGGGCTCACCTGGTGCTTCAAGGAAACAGGACAAGCCCCTACCAGCCCCTCCACCCCCTCAGAGAGACCCTCCTCCTCCACCACCTCCAGAACGTCCTCCTCCAATCCCCCCTGAGAGCAGAGCCGCCTGGCTGGCAGTGCCCACGTCCTCCTCGGGACTTCCCCGGGATTTGTCACTGCCCTCAGACGCCTGGAGCCCAAAAGATACCAGTCACCTGGTAGAGAGCAGAGCAGGAGCGGAGCGCTCACCCAAACTTGCCCATGTTGCTCCTGCTCACCTCAACGGAAGACCCCTGAGCTGCAGTGCCATCGGATATAGACCAGATACACACTCGGACTGTAGTAAGGTGAGACACACCTCATCAATACATAAATATCATCAGTACCCCTGTGATTTTGGGAAAACAGACATTGAGACTAATTTATGTTTCAGTGTTATAACAAAATAATTAACAGAAATAACATCATGTGTTGAAGTCTTTAATTCTTTTAAAGAAGGATTTTTAAAATCCATTTATTCTTAAATTTAATATTGCTCAATTCAGAGAAAAATCGTTAACGTGTTGGACATATTTAAAATGTCCTGCTTTTTATTGTTACATACATTATTATATACATTAGTAATACATTTCTTACTTACGTTTTAGTATTTTAAAGTCTCCTTACCCCAGTAAGTGAAAAGAGAGAGTGCCCAGTCGCAGCGCAGCAGCATAGAGAATATCCTGACCGCTGGCATTTAAGTACGAACTGAGTTAATTAGCCTTGTGTCTATTTAGCTATTGCTGAAGCTCTATCACACTTAGCTAGGAAGGTCTTCAACATGTTTAGGCAGAGTGACTGTTTTTACCATAATGTTTATTAAATAGACTCCTTATTAATCATGATCTTTATCGGCAGATAGACAGGAATGATTTACAAAAACATAATGACAAGCATTTCTGCACTTGTTTTAATAAAAGTAGGAATTGTAATAATTTTTTTAAGGTCGTTGTTTTAAAGTATGTTATAGTTAGAAAGATATCTTTTTCTTTTTTTCTGCCATTTTTGGCCCAACTTCAGGCACAGCAACATATAATTACCACCCCACACATACCAGGGCTCCAGATGGTGACTGAAATGGTCGGCAGTGCGTCTAATGTTTTTATGTTGTGACTAGTTTTATCCAGACAGTAACACATGTGCTTCTGTACTTTTGTGCTCTGTTTCCAGTGAATTGTAAGGCCATATAAGAGATCAATTTCACTTCATTTGTGAAATTTTTATTTTTTTTTCTTTTCAAAAACTTTTTCTCGCTACCTGTCCATGAAAACCCTGCCATCGATACAGAGTCCACCAGTGAAAGTTCTGATCATAATCAGATAATGCTAGGAAAGCGCAAATAACTTAAAACTCGTTTTAAATCAGTGTGGCTACATGAGTTTACCTGTAGTGGACGACTTGCAAGAATTCTTGCAAGAACAGTTTTGTCAAGTGCATTTACAAAACCCAAGCACCATGATAAAACTGGCTTTCATGAAGAACATCCAAGGAAAGCAAGACCAAAACTTACCTCTGCTGCAGTTTGAAGCAGTTTTAGAGCCTCAGGTCAAAGCCGTTATGAAGGCTGTTCAGACGACAAGTAGCAGGCATATCTAAATGTCTACTATTCAAAGGAGATTATTGCATATTTTGGACACCAAATAAAAATCAGGAAAGACTAAGGAATTAGAAGCTGTCCAAACATTTGACTGGTAGCGTCCTTCTGTTAGTATAAAGTAATATTATTCGCCTTGACAAATGATTAGTTTGTGATGCTGATCTGAAATTCTCAGCGCTTGCATAAAAGGTACTGAGCAGAAACCTGACCTCATTCAGATAACACTGCAGATCTTGAGCAGGTCAGGAGCATGCTGTACCTTCTGGTCAGTAGTTCTCTAGCACTTCTATTTCGAGCAGACAATAGTCAGGATTGCCTAAATCTGTTACCAAGCAACAGGCGAAATATTCACTCCTGCAGGCTGTTTAAGCCACGTGTGGTGTGCAAAAGAACAGAGCCTGGCACTGGAGCAAGAAACGTCTACTTGTATTTAAAGACGAAACTTGTCATCTCACTCTCCACATATTTCATCTCTTTGTTGTGCTCGCAGGAGATTCAAAACCATCAGGGTGCAGTTGTTGGATGACAAATATAGCTTTGGTGTGCCAGCATGTGCTACAGTCCATGGACTTATGAGTTAACTAGACTGACACACACACACACACACACGCGCACACACACACACACACACACACACACACACACACACACACACACAGCTCAGTGGGATTTGGGGATTATGTATTAAATAGGGGCTCTAGTGCCCATCATCCTGACGGAGGAAGTGGGTGTGGGTGAGGGGGCAGAAGAGACGAAGGGAGGGTAAGGCAGAGATGGCCACATGTTCTCTCTTTGAGTGGTGTCTTCTTCCTGCCAGGGTGACATTTAAAAGTGTTAGGGCTCTCATTATATATCACCACAGGACCACAATCATGTGATTTCAGAAGGGCGGAAGTGTGTGTGTGTGTGTGTGTGTGTGT
>JAOVVA010000009.1:7703915-7715649 GCA_028565275.1 Leiocassis micropogon | reverse complement strand
CACAACACTCAATACACAACTTCTCAAATTCACTGTACAATATGAGCAGTAGTTAACTCACAGATTGATTCTGACACACACAGGAGATCTAATCCTCCTATTTTTGGTCGCTAGTTAAAAACAGATGTTCTCTATTCTCAGTTTTAAAGCCACATATGGGCATCATATTTGGACAAGCTCTGGTCTTTAAAAGTACAACTCGGACAATAAAAAGCACACTACAACACCTTAGAAACATGTGTCCCCTGAGGTCGTCAATCAAACATGATTCATTTTCAAAGCAAAAAGTTTGAGAAATGTTAGACAAATTTCTGTTTATTATGCATAACTTTTTAGTCATTTTTAGACATTCAGATGGGTCTCCCCATGTACAAAAAAAAGTGACATTTACTGCTTTTGGTCCTTTTTTGTTTTTGTATTAACCAGGGCTTAAACAAGGCAATCAGAATTTTCCCCCTAGTGTGACCTCATGTAAGAAAAGTCCCACCCCTGGCTTGTTGCTCAGCTCAGCAATTCGGTTTACTTCAGTCCTTTTTGTATAGTGCCTTTAACGATGGATGTTGTAGCAAAGCAGCTTTACAGGTTGAAAAATCCTGGATATAAATTTAAAAAAATTTACGTAATGAATAAACTGGAGGTAATGGTGATAAGGTAAAATCTCCCTGAGGAAGAACCCTTGAAAGCAACCAGATAACCTTTGTGTTCTCTAAGGTCGACATTTAAATCGTATAATAGGAAATATGCTTTAGTTGAAATAGTCCACTTTGTTAACGTTACCCCAACTGTTCATTAACAGGGACTTCGGTACAAAGTCTGAGATCTTTATCTTCTTGTGGAAATGGTAAAATATAGGACGATAAATATACAGGACATAGCTGTCTTTTAGGGAAATATAACTAGCTTGACTTCAGGAAGTAACCACAGGAGTAACACCAGGAGTTAATTGGTTAAAAAAAAAAACTGTTGCGACAAACAGTTCTAAAAAATTAATTTAGTTCCATCTAAAGACTGATTGCTGTTTATATGCTACCACATCCTTTATAACCAACAGCTTCATTCTCTGTATGTGTGTGTGTGGTTTTGACAAACAAAACAAGTGGTTAGGGTATTTTGTTTTACAATTGACTACTGTCAAAGATGAATGTTTGTGTATTTATTTTATGCAATTCAAAAACAAACAATAGCTAGTATGTTTTTTTCCGTTAGTTTAGATTAGATTAATTAGTTGGCAGTCATTTTAGACACATTTTTGCCAACTCAATAATTAACCAAAAAAAAAAAAAGCCAACTCATTAGTAAACACAAGTTGATGGATGGAAATTGTAGCTTGTGCATGAAATGAAAATGAAGTTTACATCACATCATCTCTCCGTCAGTATGCATTTGATAAGAACAAGCTCATTGCTACTGAAATTGTATTTCAAGTAATAACTCCTCTAAATGTATTCAGAGTAGAGCATACAGCATGTATCCTATTCTTGTATTATTGGCATCGTAAACAAAGATTGTCAATGTGGTTCCTTGAAAGTGAAATGACCTGTGATGGTTTAAATAAACACAACACCGTCTCTTCTGCAGGTCTGCGGAGAACTCGTCTGATCTGAGCTCAGAAGGGAAGAAGCTGAAAGCTCCAGAGCATGGTAACACTTGTGTGTTTGAGTGTGAGTGGGTGCAGTGTTTCCCACAGGTCTGAAATATACTTGCAAGCGGAACAGGGCGGCATTACCTGCCACCACTGTCAGAGCATGTTTTAAGCTTCTTTTTTTAAGCTGTTTTATGGTTGTCTGAGAGCAAATAATAATATGCACATTTAATTCTACATTTTTGTGAGCAGTAACATTTATGCGTTTTAAAAGTAATAACTTTGGATATACATTAAATATCAGAATACGCAAATACACAGTTTGATGTCTGATCGTCACACTTCTGTATAAGCAGCTGTGGTGTTTTTTTTTTTTTGGACCAGTGCTGTGTTGCCGGCATGGGTCTGTGCCGCTTGAGTTTTTTAATCTTCCTGGGTTTTAAAAAAAAAAAGAACCTAATCACCGGGTGAAACTGTGTGTCGCCCTTCTTATACTTGTACTGCAGTTGGCATCATTAAATGAAATTTTTATTTATATAGTGCTTTTAACAGGGGTCATCGTCATAAAGCAGCTTTGCAGAATCAATAGAAGATTAAGGAAATGAGTATGAAATGTGTGAGAAAATATGTGTAAATCAAAAATTCATAGTATAGATTTACTACTTCTCAGTGCACTGCTCTTGCAGTAACAGAATAAACAGGTAGAGGTGCGTCAGGGAGGGAACTGTATGCTACTATCTAATCAATCATGGACGGCCCGCCCAAGTATACTTTGTCTGTGTGGAAAGGCTGGTGCGTGGGATTGTGTGAGTGGATGGGTGTGCACGTATATGAGTGAGAATTCACTATAAGGCTAAAAAAAAAAAAAAAAAAGAGCAGGTGTTTGTGTGTGTGTTTTAAAACCATTAGTTGCTGTGCATGAGCTCAGTGTGCTGTTTCATTAGCATATGTAGCAGTAGGTAAGTGTAACTGTTTATCATCTCGCTCAGGTGAGTTTGACGTAGGTGTTTCGGGCGTAGTTCCTGCCACACAGTGTCCCCTCCACAACAACCGCACTCCAGCAGACTACGACATCCTTCTGCCCCCACAAGGTAACCAATAACAATGCTCCTTCTGCAGAAATGTGTTCTGAATGGCTGCTTTTTTTTTTTTTTTTTTTTTTTTGTGGTTTGGTAGGGTTGGTAGCATATTTACATGGACTGTGACCTTTGACTCTCAACAGTTAATAAAGTGTCTATTTTTATAAAAACTGCGAGTCTGTGTCTGGTGCCTTTATTTATAATTTGTTAAATAATTCGCTGATCAAAGGCAACTAATAGTTTTTCTCAGGAAATTTTCATTTCTGGTTTTTAATGATGAGAATTTGAGTGCTTGTTCAGGAATGAAAGTACACTGTATTTAAACACATGATGGACAGAAAAAAACTACATAAATATTTGATTTATTCACAATTTGATCAGTGTAATAATCCTACATTCTAACATGACTAGCTGTGTATCTCACCTGATGCCAATTATGTCCTGGAACAGTGTTAGTTGAGCTGTAATGTCGCCATCTAGTGGTGAAATTGTGATCCTCATATTAACTTGTTTTTCCCGTACTTTCTAGCTCTGCCAGCAGAAGATCCATTTAACACAGCTCCTCCGTCTCAGCCTCCGCCTCCACCCCCTGTTAGACACAGCTTCCCAGACGCCTCCTCCTCCTCCTCATCATCATCATCTCCATCCTGCCCCAGAGCTGCTCGGCCCACATCCGGACACTTCCTTCTCAACTCGGGTAACGTCACTGTGCAACATACCACAACTTTTGGCAAACAAAGTACTGTTATAAAAAGTATGCAGGTTTACTGGTCGCCAGATCCGTACCAGTTTAGACAGTCACAGCTTCTGACGACTCAGAATGGAGCATTCGACAGCATTGAAGTATGATGAGATAATAGGCTTGATTACACTCATTATGTTTTGCTTTAATTGTATTAAAATTTGTTTTCATCATGTCATGGCTTTTAAGTCTTGTTAGCACTAATTACATTCATAAAACCTCTTGTAAAAGAGCTGCTCTTCAGGAATTGATGTTTGTACAAATTTGTGGATAATCAACTAAAATCCCGTTGCATCCATTTGGACAGGTTTTTGTTTTTAACCGATGCTGATGTTTTAGCTCTGCAGCAAATTTTGAGAACAAGAACGTCATAGTGGCACCTAATCGACTTTAATTGTACTATAGTGGTTATATCATGATGGTCTTTAATATGTGTTTAAAATTTAGATGCTTTCCTGGATGCTCCTCTACCGCCTGTTCGGAGGCAGACGGGAGACAGCATATTCCGAAACTCACAAGAGTACGACCAGCTGCCTCCTACATCAAGTATGAAAATAAATCATTGATATAACATTCTATTGCATAGCCTTAGGGCGTTTTCACACTCGCAGAACTCTTGTTCGAGCCCTGATTGATCTCAGGGTTTGAGGGAAGGGCATTATCTTTGCAGGTTTGTTTTTACACGGGCAATTTATTCTGATTTACAGACCGACTTGAAAAACGTGGGAAGTATAAAGTTATGGTTGCGTGCAGCCCCACCGTCCCTAGGGAGTTTGACATGTTCCTCCTATTTGCCAGCGGGTTTCCTCTGGGTTCAGTTTTCTTTCACCTCATAAAACATGACAGAAGGTGCATCGACTAGGCTGAACATGTGTGCAGGATACATTAAATTGGACCAGCATCCCAGCCAGTGTCCTTAGTCTAGGCTGTGGTTTCCCTGTATTCTTAAAGGCATTATGGATGTTGTGTACTTATATACACACAACATGAAACAGTACCACAATAGTCCAGCCAGTTGTGCTGCCTGATTACTCAGAAAAGTGTGAAAACGCCGTACATTACCAGTCAAAAGTTTGGACACGCCTTCTAATTTCTTAGTTCTTTTTTAATTTTTATTTTTTTACATTGTAAAACAATACAATTGTGAAAAAACATTGAGATGTGTCTGCTACTTACAGTATGATCTGTGAAGCATTTATAACGGCTTTAATCTGAGGTGCTGTTTGTTAATTGATGATGTTTGAGACCGGTAACTCTAAATGAGCTTCTACTTTAAAGATATAAGGATATTGTTCTAGAATGTAAAAAAGAAATCACAAAGCAAAACCATTGAATTAGAAGGTCTGTCCAAACTTTTGCCTGGTATAATATAACAATCATGTCTACTGATACCTTAAATGATATTCTCCCTACTCATGTGAGGCACTTTATTAAAATCTAGCCAGGTCTGTTTGTCAGCTTCCTGTATATATGATGTATATAGTACCACTAAAGTGCTGTCAGAGGTTGTGTAATGTCCCTGTACTATATTTTGTCAGGATGTTAGTTAAGCCATTAGTGAGAGATAAGTGCAGTCTTCCTGAATTATTAACCATGACTCGGCATTGCTCTTAGTGTGTCTGCGAGCTGAAGATGAATCTGAGCTGATTGGCCTCATTTATTCTTTATGACCTGTCTAATGGAGCATGGTTTTGTTTCTGTCCACCAGTAGCCGGAGATTGTCCGCGGGCACCCGCAAGGCCACCTAAGCCCTTTCCTCGCAAGACCCCTCCAGAGATCCTGCATCGGAGACCGCCCGAGTACTCGCAGGAGAACGTGGACGCCAAAATCGCCAAGCTGATGGGTGAAGGCTACTCGTTCGACGACGTCAAGAGGGCGCTGTTGATCGCACAGAATAAAGTGGACGTGGCACGCAACATTTTGCGCGAGTTCGCCCTGGTGGCGCCAAGACTGAACTTGTAGCCAAATGCCCTCCGTTCTCCGTCTGACTCAACGTGGGCGCCAGACGGGCAGCCTGCAGGGTGACTCCTTTACTGACCTGGCTCAGATTGCAGGCATCCGTCTGTGACTTGGACAGAGTGATAGAGAGACACACGCGTGATGCCCAGCCAGGATCGGGGAGGAAAGTAAAGGGGTCAAAATGTGGAACCTGTGAAAAAGCCTTGTGTTTACAGTGCTGTGCCGCGTGGTGGCTTAATACTGCTGCTGCTCCCTGCTCAGTGCCACTCTGTCTCTCTCCATTCAGTAGAGGAGCTGCGAATATGTTCACAACAGCTCGTATTTTGTTGCAGACTGCTGCGTATCCAAGGACTGGAATCGACTGAATTAAAATTAATATTGAATTGAACTCTGTCCTGACTGTTGATGTTGCCAGTTTGTTGCAGGCTGCTGTTGCCTATCCTGCCAGCTGTGCTGTTGCTGCTGCAAGCCTTAGTCTAACACACACACACACACACACACACACACACACACACACACACACACACACACACACACACACACACACACACACACACCTTTGCGGTTTTACAGTTCTATCTAAATTGTCTTTTGTTTTTTATGGTGGTCAATGGAGGGGAGAGAGAGAGAGAGAGAGTGTGTGTGTGTGTGTGTGTCTGTGTGTCTGTGTGTTTGTACGCTTTACTTTTACTGTTCCTCCCTCTGAGTGAAAAACTGTGAGAAAGACAAGCTCTACTAGTGAGAACAGTTGAGTGCATCCTTTTACAGTGACACATTATCTCCCATTTTGCAATTTAATGAAGTCCATTTCATGCCCTGAAATTTTTTTTTATTATTATTATTTTTTTTAATATATGCTCAACTCAACTCGATTCCTGCATAAGGCTACTCGTACACTGCATGGCTAATGATGATTGATGACGGTTGTAAAGATTCAGCATATTTGCTTAACATGCAATATCGATTGGCTCTCAGCTTTGATGGAGGAACTGCCTCCAAGTCTCGATTTTCCCTCATACGATATTTCTTTGTCAAAAAAGAACATTGACAATTAACATTGGCAACTCCTGTGGCAAGAGCAGTCCCTGACACAGGTGCCCCCAACTGCTTGAACCTTTTTTTTTTTTTCTTTTAATTTGACTCAGTAGCATATCTCTACCTGTGTTACTTCTCTCTCAAACAAATAAGAAAAAAAAATGTTCTCACAGGCCACCATTGCAGGATCGAGCATAAAACACTGAGGTGAATCATTGAGCTGCTAAAAATGAACCTGATTGTAACAGATTGCCAAAACATTGCCCCTCCCATTGCAGAGCTACATTTCCTAAAATAAAGCATGATTAGTTATGCCTTACAGGTGCCCTAGTTATTGGAGGTACCTACAGGGTCAAACTGCAGCAAATCCTTATCAAGGCTTGAATTTCACTGTAACATACTGTACATCAGAACATTCAAGCTTTCTCTTTCGCTTTAATCAATGTGCCACATTTTTATTTTTCTCTTTAGCTGCCAAATGAAAGGCCTCTGAATGTATTTGTTCCTGTTGCGCTTCATTCCCAGAGGAAGGCATTCAAATATATGAGAGGAGTCTCATAGCTGTGCATCCTGTGTGTAAAGCCCTGAGGTCATAACCAGAACTGATCAGCTATCTGCAGCCACATCTCGGAGCTGCTCGCCTTCCTTAAAAATAAACATTATCAGTAAAACAGCGTTTTCTTCATGGTCGAACAGTTACATTATGAAAGCTATCTGGTCGCAGCCGACGCCTCTAGTCGTCTGGCACTGAGAGAAATCATTTCCTCTGGTTTTGACTATCCAGACATTGGATAACATTCTGATGTTATCACTTCAAAAGAACCAAGTGTATTGTTTTCTTGTAAAGCTTGCAGTAGTCAGAGCTGGAGAGATGAATGAGCAGCAACTAATGTAACACTCCCTCCATCTAACCATTCAAACTGTTGATTGAGCTCTTTAAATGTTAAACCAGGTATAAACAGTTATTTTTGGTTGCTTATCAGATCAGATTTACATATTCTTTTACTTAAAGCTTTGTTTTTGCACTGGTCTCTCACCCCCCCAGCTCAACAGATCGCTCCCCTCTTTCCGACCCACACAAACGAAGTGGCCTTTGATAGGACTGTAGAGGGTGGGACAGTTTGTTTTCTTTGCTTTTAAATAATGAGTTTTTTTTTAATGATTTCTTTCTCAGTGAATAATCCTTTGTGGATCATGTAATGTGTGCAATTTATTTATACTTTGTTAAAAAAAAAATCCTGAGATTATGTTCATTGTTCAGTAATGATGTTAACTTGCAATATGTTCTTGTGAAAATGTTTTATAAAAGCCAGTATTAACATTAATGTGGGGTGTTTTGATGTGTAGTGTCATGCAGAGGTGAGGGAGGAAGTTCAGAAAAGAGCGCTCATTAAAATCTTGAATAAAGCACAATAAGTCCTTTAAGTTTACATTTTAAATAGAAATTGAGTTCTTAGCTACAAAATATGTCTAAAGAATCTCTACTGTACTAGTGAGAATTAGGACAAAATGGACCAAACTGATTCATTTAAAGCATGGGTTTTAAACTCATTTTAGTCAAGGTCCCCATGACCAAAAAAAAAAAAAAAACTATTTGTTAGACCAATAACACATTAAGACTGAATTCAGTTTAATTACATTTTATTAGTATAGCGCTTTTAACAGTAGTAATTGTCGCAAAGCAGGTTTACAGAATCAAAAGAAAATAATGGAAATAAGTATGAAATGTGTGAGGAAAATAAGTATGAATTAAAATGATCAGATAAGACAACTTTAAAAAAAAAAAAAACTCCCTAAATGTTCTAAACTTTTTGGTAGAGCACGTTTTGAGTTACTATATTTCAGATTGAAAAAAGTGTTGAACTTGTGCTGATTGAGCCATCTCTACCATGCGGTTAAGTAATGCTTACTAAAAAAAATTCTACTGTGTTTAAATACTATGCCTTGAACTTCTTTATAGTACACCATTAGAAATAAAGTACATCGCTCTAATGCCTCAAATCATTAGTGCTGTTGCACTACCATGCAAAATTTAGCAGTTTCTAGTATCACCACATACAACTTTTTTGTTTGTTTTTGTAAAATATATTGACACTTTTATCAAACAGCTCAACCGTTTGGAAGAGCGACAGCTCAACTGCTTGGAAGAGTCCTTAAAATGAACATTTATTATTGTTAGCCCAAGGGGAAAAAATGGTAATAAGACCCATGCTTATAGCATTGAATATATCATTAGCACTGATATGGGTTTATGGCTCTATTTTGCCTCATGTGGAGTAAAAGACCATATTTTTCAGTTCAGTTCAGTTACAGTCCACATGACACTTTTATTCCACAACACAGATTCCAAATAAATACCTTAAAACCTTAATCAAGCTGACCGTGGCCAAGTGGCGTTATGTTTACCAGCCCTGAACTTGAAATATTTATTGCACAATAAGTAATGTTTTATACAATCAAAAGTATATGAACACCTGACTAATTGTAGACAGCAAAGCGGAGAAAAGCACTGGTCAGGTGCATCACATATATTTTTTTACACCTGAACTTGATAAGGCACCTTTACGTCTCCTTTGCTGTGCCATGTATCTAGTTGACAACTTGACACTCTGACATTTATCATGTGAAGAAAAGGATTTTTCTAGCATTAGTGAAGCAAATCCCTCAGTCATACTTTCACCTTAGTATTAGGCAGCTCTAGAAAGTTAATAGATGTCCAGTGCACAAGCCAGTTCGTAATCGTTAATTTGACCTGGGTTGACTTTTTGTATCTGCAAAATGAAATGGCATTTACTGAGAATCGCATTCTATCTGAGAATAAGATAAAGAAAGGGGGCCAACGAGAATAAGTTTGTGTTAACTGACAGCAATAATGAGTCATCTGAGGACTTGACATTCTCCCGTCTGCGGTTAACACATGGCGTGGCATTTTGGGGTCTCTGTGTATGTGTTTAGTAAAACCATGATCAGAGTCTCCAGATAAGACAAATCACTTTTGCAGTTATTGATAAAACACTTCATATGAATGTGGTTTATGAAGGAAAAGAAAAGCCAGAACACTACCTTCAAAATGTACACTTTATTTTCAACAAAAGTACAAAACCAAAAATTGGTATTTACAAACACTTTTATGGCCTTCTTCTCATTTAACCTCTTTGGTTTCACTGCTGCCCTGATGGTTTAAAATAAACATATGCATGTGACAAAATTTCCCAAATACATCCAGAGAGGTAAGGAAAAAAAAATTAAATAAAAACAACAACTAAATCTTAACATTTCTCCAAACAGCTGCATCCTGCAGTGGGACATTCTGAATTCATAAATAAGTAGGAATGGGAATCAACAGGGATCACCCGATACGGTATTATCGTGATACGTAGGTGACGATCAGATTTGTATTGCGATTCTGTAAGTATCATGATTCTAGAAATGTCCCGATTCGATAGTAATTTGTTTTTAGATTTAGACTTACAGTTCTAAAAAAACAGTAAATAATTCACTTCTAACACACAGGCTGCTGTGCTGCCTGACCTGACTGAGTAGTTGAGTGCACCACCTGCAGGATTATAGAGGAACTGCAACAGCTTAATTACAAACATATATACAGTAAATAAAAATATATAAAAAAAAAAAAAATTGAAGTCAGTGTAAAGATATTTGAATTACCCCACAAAAAGAATCGCAATACGTCACTGAATCGCTTCCCATCTTTATAAATATGTTTATGTTGATGGGAAGGAGAGGGTTTTTATCAGTTATAGCTAACTAATGCCCAGGCAGAATTGCAGCTAACCTCATACACGACAAATAGCCAAACATGAGCTAAGACACAAAGACTTGGACATATTTACAACTTCTTCAGACCACAGTTAACGGAACAACGCCTCCGACTAAAAACTCAGGCTAAAAACTACAGTGTGGGACTTAAACATAAAACATCATACAGCGAGCGCTCAGAATTATGAATAAAAACGCACTATACCTTCTGGACAACCTACATAAGCTGAGAAATCGAGGCTAGACGAACCTTCTCTCTGGCACAAAGAAACTAAACTTCATTTCTTTTTTTTCTGGAAATAAATAGTCAAATAAAAAGTAGGCATTAAGGCTTTGTGCAAGGCTGCAAAATATGGTATGAGTGTTATTTCTGGGTGGATTGTAATGCTTGTCTGGTCCTCGAGCTGGACAGTAAAGCATTGACTTTGGGCTAGTCTATCCCATGTAACCACCCTGTTTAGTGTGTTTTAGCCAGTAGTCTGGGCTCCGAACGGTCTTCTTTAGGATCTTCAGTAACATAATATATGGCGTAATGAAGGGTCCATTACGCCATGCCCCGTTTTCTAATAATACATATCGAATTATAACTGAAACCCACAGAGTAAGAACTCTACTACTATAATGTTCCTATTACTACGAATATACAGTGTGTCTGAAACCATTCAGAGGAAATCTAGTTTGCTCCTGGACCGACGGGAATCGAGATATCGTGTGTCGACAAAGTAAAGTTGTACCGATCAAGGCGTAAAACAGCGCGATAAATCTAAACAGAAAACGAGAGCGTAACAGCAGTGAAGTCTTCATCTCTCCATAATCCAGCAGGCTCTCTTAATCCTGCCTTACTTTAACCTGAATTATACAGCAATCGCAGCACTAACCAAGAGACTGTGCTCACCAGTGACATATTTACAAAGGCCTGAAAAGTGTACAGTATTTTATTTTTTTTCTACTAAAAAGAGGGGGGGGGGGGGGTATAGCTGAACCCAGCACACCAGCAACGCACATGGCAGGGGAAAAAAAGGGCCATTCACAAGGAACACAAGAAAATCAAATGAAACAAAACGAAAAAGACACAGTTTTCAGTGCAGACTAAATTTTTACAACACAGGTGGTTTTAACTCTTGCATGGTGCTGGGGTTTTGCTCGGAGGAACGGTTTTTGTGGCTGTCTAGAAATATTCCAGGCGGTTCTGTGATGTGCATGTAGGCAGCCTGACAGCCTATCAGGAGTCTTCGATCAGATGATGGATATGTTGTTGTGTTGTACAGCACATTCAGTGTGACAAGGCCTCTCATCTGCCTCAGAGGGAAAGAGGGGAAAAGATAAGATTTAGATGTAGAACATCTATATATATATATATATATTATTTTCCCATAACATAACTTTCAGTAAAATACCTTACTTGATGATTAACTACATTTAGTCGTGATGATTTGTTACATGATGCCCCTCTAGTCAGTCTTCTATCATCATGGTGTTTTATTTATTTATATATATATATATACACACAATAGCAATACATAGCAATAAATTCAGTATTAAAATATTTATAAAAACATT
>JAOVVA010000009.1:7685657-7697442 GCA_028565275.1 Leiocassis micropogon | reverse complement strand
ATTATTCTACCATCATCACTCAAGTTTGGCCCATAATCTGTTAACTACTAATACCCCTATCTCACCTACGCGGTTTCGTGCAGTAGCCGTAAGTACGGTTCATCATAATTCACCGCGAGTTTTGGCACTGTGATTAGGTTTCCATCTTTCCGCGTGTCGGTCCTCACATAGTCAAACCGCATAGGTGAGATAGGGGTCTAACAGCAGGAATAACAGAGAGGGCGGGGCTTGTAGAACGACTTTCACACACACACACACACACACTAACAGAATCATTGCTGTCTGGGTCACAGATTACATTTTCGAAAAAGTAACTAAATAACTGAGTACTGAAATGGCAGACCGAACGCGTTAGATTACTCATTACATAAAAAAAATAATCCAAGTACTGGTCCTGACCTACTTTAAAAAAAACACACAGATTTTTCACCGTTGGATCTTTTAGCGTCCAGAGGTTGTCAGGTCGAATTGGTCTAATACACTTTACATCCATGTATTTTAGACTTTTAATAATGCAAACTAGTGGCGTTCTCCTAAAAGTCTATTCTGAGTCAGTGATTGTGTTGGCTCTTTTCTCAGGGCTGGAAGAGCGTGTCAGTTCTTGTCTGTAGCAGTAATCGCACACAGACTGCAGATTCCATGGATAGAAATGATGTTTAAAAATGCTGGAGGATCGTTTTAAACAATGACCACTAGAGGGCCATATAACATTTGTCTTCTCATCCAGGTTTTTTCTTGCACAGGCAAAGTGGATGAAAATACACACAAACACACACACACACACAAGGACAGATAGGCAACAACCCGATGTGACTGAACTTCTAAGAGCTGATAATCAGCCTGCAATTAAACCACACGCACACCGTGCTCTCCAATTACCAACCCCCTCCAGCATCAGAGCCATTACAGACATTATAAAACCCCTCCCTAACAGATCACAGCCTCTTGCTGCTTTCATGCCATCACTATACTGCTTAACGAAAAAAAAACCAGAGTATACTCCTTCCTCTGCTCTTTGGAAGTAAAATCCGTATCTCGGTATCGTACCGGCTCTTTCCTACTCAACCTTACAGAGTGATAGGAGATTTCTGTGCAGCATTGAAATAAGCACAGTTGCATGATGTAGAAAATGAAATCCCTGGGTTTTAGTGTGTGTTTAGTGTGTGTACCTGTATTCAACAGGCTCGGTGTGAGAATAAGCTACGTGTATATATAGTAAAATGTATATGCAACATTAGAGCAGGATATAACGCACGATGTTGGATTAAATGGCCACTTTGAGTTACTGTGTTTTCCTCCAAACATCTGTGTCCGTGTGTGTGCGAGTAGGCAAGACAGGGTTAGAATGTTAAGCAGCAACGGCTTGCCTTTGACTTGGTGTTGAATGTGATAATGAGTGACAGAATGACAGCTTAGCTCATGTTGAACACTGCTCAGTGCTCTCTCTCTCTCTCTCTCTCACACCCACACACACACACACCCACACACACACACACACACACACACACACACACACATGTAGAGCTCTCCAGCACATTATGCAGCTCGGTCTGCCAACTGACGTGCACACGCAAATGTCTGAATGCCTCCTCGCCGAGCCGAAATCAACAGCCATTAGGTATTTCTCGCCTCATTATACAGTTGTGAAATCATAATGAGGCTGAGCACGAGCAGGAGCTCACTGTACACAGCCGAGACACCTGGGCGAGAGAGGAGGAAGATGACGAAGCAGGATTGCATCCGGTGGGAAGTAAAATCTAGTATTGACATTTAATCGGGTTAATACAGCCTCGTGGGTATTACAGCATTTACATAGAGTGGGTATAATTAGTCACAGTGTCTGCGATTCATGAGATTTTCTTAAAGTGAGCGGTTCTGTTGGAGCTTTGTGATTACCAATGACAAACCTAATAGTGCTTGGCTTTCCTGTAAAAAAAAAAATAAAATAATGAAAAGGCAGCCTGAGAAAGTGTCCAGCTGACACGGCTCGTACTCTGCTTGCTGACGTTCTACTGAAAACATCAGAAGGACATGCTCTGACATTGAGAGGACAATTAACTTGGTTGAGTATGTGCTTGGTCCTGTGGTGTTCTGGAGTATCATAAACATCTGGAAATCACGTCTGGTACAGGACATCAGTGTCACAAACAGATCACGCTACAAAGTCACAACTTGCTTTTACTCACCATTGGTTTTTCACATGGTGGCACGCTGGCTTAGTGGTTAGCACTTTCGCCGTGCACTTCCAGGATTGAGGGTTTGATTAGTGTGCATGGTGTTTGCATGTTCTCCCTGTGCTTGGTGGGTTTCCCCTTTGTACTCCGGTTTCCACACAAAGACATGCAGATTAGACTAACTAGTGTTCCCCAATTCTCCGTAGTGTTTGCCCTGTGATGGATTGGCACCCTGTCCATGGTGTCCCCCGCTTTCTTTGCCCAAAGCCTCCTGAGAAAAGCTCCAAGCCAGCCTGTGACAACAGCGTCAGTTCCTTTAGTTTTTTTGCTCCTGTAATGGTTACTGTTTAATGTTGTATAAAGCGCCTGTATAAAACGCACACGTTGCACGTCTCAACACATCAGGAGCCCCCACCCCCGTGTTCCACAGTGCCAGCTCTCCCTTATGCACAGATCTCGTTTTGTCGCTGTGACTACCTCAGCTGGCGGCTTAAAAGTACGACAGCAACTGCAAACCCCCAAATCTGTCCCTGTGCAATTTACACAGGATGGCAGAACATAACAAAGGTGCCACAGTCCCACTTTCAACAAGGAGCTTGAAAGAGGCTGTTATTAATGCACAAACAGTATGTACGAATACACCATATCTGTGTGTTAACACCACATAACTAACACAATAATATTGATTACCAATTATATATCAGTAAACTGGTGACACAAAAAGGCCGGCGAGGGCCAAAAGGCCAGCCTGTCTAGTCTGATCCTACAGCAAAGACAATGCAGCACAAATCGCTGAAAAAGGTCAAACGGAAAGGCACCAGAACATCCAGCGCACCACAGCCCGGTACATAAAGAGTCCGAGACTGTTGACTCATGGAGCGTCCCAGACAAACAAGTCTGATCCATGGAGGCCCCACCACACAGCCCCCAATGGATCCGCTGCTAACATCCTGAAGCAAGAAACCACAGTCATGGAGTCATGCACTGAGGAGCCAGAGCCGCCGGAATCACAAGTGAAACCTACACAGTGTTGCTCATAATGTTTTGAGTTGTTGGAATGTTATGACTGATCGGTGTATGTGGAAAGCGAAAACGTCACAGTCACATGGTGTCTGTGCTGTTAGGATATCTTTACATGTTGTAGCAGGCAAAGGAGAACACACAGCCAAGTTGCAAAGCCTTTCCAGTAGATCAGAGGGTATTAGGGGAATCTGGAATAGGGTGTTCAACGAGAACATACAAATATAATGGTCAGGTGTCCACAAATATTTGATCATATACAGTAGTATACTGTATGAACTGTTAACCGACTTAAATAAATGATTCAATCTTTAAAAAAAAAAAATGTATTTAGCATTTGATTTTTTTTTTTTATGTAAATGATGCTGCTGTCTCACACACAAACTCACAGGTCTAAATTAATATTAACTCCACATCACATGGTGCTACATTTCTCCTTTCCTCCCCGAGCACATGTTCTATATCACTGAGCTAATGTTTAAACATGTCCTTTTACCTGTGGATGGGAACAAAGAGGGCCTTTAGCTTGTAACAAAACTAAAAAGTTCCAGTGAGTTTCCCTGCACCGAGTGAGCCCGTGCACCCTGCTGCTGCCTGATGCACTAACACTGCTGCAGTTCTTCTGTAACTACAAAGTGCGCATGGTACAGTATAATGAATGGATAGCTGGTTTCTTTACTACTTATCTCTTGTCGCTGGAAAATTTAGCTCGGCACAATTTTAAGCCTCGCCGCAACAGTTTCCCATACAGTCTAATCAGCGAGTCCGATTTCCTGTTGTTCTATTTTTTTTTTGGCTGTTTCTATTTTTTGAGTTCTCTGAGCGCTTAAGATAACACTTATTGTTTTAGGTGGCGCGATGATGTAGTGGTTAGCTCTGTCGCGTTGCACCTCCAGAGTCTGGGTGCTCCGGTGTCCTCCGACAGTCCAGAAACATCAAGTTAAGCTAATCGAACAAAACTGGATGGAAATTCCCAAAGCTGGATGGAAACAGATACAGCTATAAATAGTTTGTAGCAGCACTTCCACAAGGAAGTTTGTACACTTGATGTAAAATTGTACTTTCAACTTTACGATTTGAAACCAAAAAAAAAAGTTCATATCCTACTTGTGCTCCAGCGTACTGTATGTGTAAGCTTATAATATAACGTAAACCTTGTCTGATCAGCTTCAATCAATTAAACAAAACGTTCATTCGCTACCAGGTCATCATTTCAGAAGGGTCAAATTATTGGCCTGCATCAAGCAAAGAAAATAACTGCGTTAAAAACTGTCCAAGACATTATTACAGCATGGAAGGATGGCTCTGAACTGTCCACTTCATGGAAACGTGGTCAAAAAGACAAAAAAAAACAAAAAAACAATCATGAATGGAGATAACTTGGTGAAGTTGCATTGTATAAAAAAATCAACAATAGAAATGAGCTAATGTTAAAATGCAATGATTATTCAAGGGACTGGGACTAAATATCTGTCTGCCTGTAAGAAAATCTCTAATCAGAAGACGATGCATAAAGGGAGCATAAAGACTGGAGAGAGTTTGGAGCAATGGAAAAAGGTCATGTGTACTGATGAGTCCAGATGAACCCTATTACATTGGTGTGTCAGGGCACATGAAGCAATGCACCCATCATGCGTTTCACTGTACAAGCCTCTGGAGGCAGTGTTGTGATCTGGGGTGACTTCAGTCGGTCAGGTCTAGGCTCAGCAACGTTATGTGGCAATAAAATGAAGTCAGCTGACTGATGCTTTTCTTCACTGAAGGCGCAGGAATTTCCCAGGACTCAAACTGTGAATGAGTCACACATATGGACCGACCACCGCATCATGTGCTGTAATTAAAGCTAAAGGTGTTCAAAAGATTTTTTTTTTTGCATTAGGTGTACAGTGTACAGTATATGGAGTAGACTATTACAATCTCTGGTCTCGAACCAACCATTCTCAGACTGACGAGCAAGTAAGAAAAAAACTCCAATAGACATGACTCATCGTCAAGACATCTTTACCTGCACGAGTGAGACTCTTCATCGACAAATACACTGTTACGTTAAAGTTGCTTATACAGTATATTGACATTTAGCAGAAATACTCTGATTCAGACTGTCGGTGTTTAAAAGTATTTTAAAGTAGCAGTTTCCCTGCTGTCCACGATCAGCAGATCTTTTATCTCCTCCATTTTCTTTTCCTCCTGACTTTACATAACTTCAACTTCTAGGAAATAGTTTTCGACATTAAGCTTTGCTTTATATGGAGATTCCTGGACGTCATGGACTCCAAATCAGCTGAGCCCTGCAAACAGCCTGCAATTTACCTGTGATTGGCAATTCAACACATACAGTACAGTACAATACATGCGAGTGCAAAGAAAAGGCTTTCTAAGCCTTCCGGAAGCTTTGTAATAAACCTGGTGGAAATTCGTGCATTAGGTTTGGCTTATGCAAACATTTACACACAAACCTTGGTAGAAGACTAATAAATGTTTTGACAGGTAGTCAGCTTTGACAGTTTAAAACACCCTCTCCCTCTGTTCTTTAGTCTCTATAGCAATATTAACCCCTTCTGAAATAACATTAGCCAGACATTTCAGTCGGAGCCACTGCGCTCGTCCTGTTCGTTTTGGCAGCAGAACCAGCGCATCCCAAATATAGCATGACGGAATGAAGGCACTTATTCTGTCATTTGGAACTGCATCATAAATGGATGCAAATTACGCTCGGTCGCTGTAATACGTGGATCAGGTTATAATCGCTATTGATTACGATTTCATCATGAAATTTATGTACGATCATGACTGACAGGAAAATAACTTCCCTCGGAGAGAAACTTTCCGATAATCACTAGTCACTATTATGCGTACACATAATTTTCTATCTTTGTAAATAATTCATAGTCACTTATTCACTTCTTTTCTATAATAGCATACATCTGACGGTAGTTTTTTAACTGTCTGTAAGACTAATCATGGTTTTATATTAATTCAGAAAGCACACAGACTAGAGGGCTTTATGACGTCTTTAATGCGACTTCAGTATGGGATTTAAAATTATTCAAAAAGACGTCAAGAGTGTTAACATTTTTAGAAGATTATTGGATCCTGGAGATATCCCCAGTGGGTTTCTAGTCCTAAAGATGTCCTGTAGTGCTAGAGAGAGAGAGAGAGAGAGAGAGAGAGAGAGAGACCAAAGGCTGAGACTTACATGGGTTCCATTGACACTCCAGGACACTTCAGGTTCCGGTGATCCCTCAACCTCACAGACCAGCACCTTTGCTTTGCCATCTGTGCTCCTCTCTTTTCTCAGACTCTTAATCACAGGCACGCCTGTAGGACAGAGATAGAGAGAGAGAGATTACAGAGAGACAGACAAAGAGAGGTGAGGGGCAAAGAGATAATTGTGTAGTTATTACTATCGCATAGTCTTTAAACAGGTGTCTATTTGAGCAGTAAATAAGGCTTATAATTACTGGCTTTTTTTTTTTTTTTTTAGATCTGCATGTATATATATAATCTGTCTGTTAAGTAAATTGTGGTTGTTTTCTTTGGTGTGAGTTGACGCCTTTGGTGTGACTGCGCGTAGGTGAAGTGTGATCGCTCCCATACTGTACCTTCCACATCCAGTTTGAAGCTGGCGTTGCGTTTGATTCCAGCTACAGACACCTCACACATGTAGAAACCTGCGTTGTTGTATGTTAGAGAGCTGAAGTTGGGTAGTTTGTCCAGCTTGACGTTGTTCTGCGGGAGAGAAATCTATTTAGCTATTCAGCAGTATTCGGGCAAGGCTGTAACATGTGATACGTTTTAGCTGCTTACATACATGGAATAGGCCGTTTCACTGTCCGAATGATCACATGACTGCCGCGTACAGTATACACACATGCTAATTCTAAATAAGCACTATATACACCGATCAACCATAACGGTATGACGACCGCCCTAATATTGCGCAGAACTCCCCTATTGCCACGAAAACAGTGATGCACTGGTATCTTCTGACACCTTCCTATGGGAGCCAGCATTAACCTTTTTTTAAGGTCTTCTGTTGGGTCAGCAACGCGCATCAGTGAGCCTTGGCCACCCATGACCCTGTCGCTGGTTCAGCAGTTTTCCTTCCTTTGACCATTTCGGTAAAGGCTGGACTACTGCAGACTGGAATCATCAGACAAGAGCGGTAGTTTTGGAGTTATACGTCTAGACATCACAATTTGTAAACTGAAGCTTACTGAATTTTGTAAACTGAAGTATGTGTTGGAAGCAAGTGTAAGGATTTGATCAACTTTGACAAGGGCCAAATTGTAATGGTGACACAATTGGATTAGAGGCAAGTCCAAATCTGCAGCTCTTGTGAGATGTTCCTGGTCTGCAATAGTCAGGACGTACCAAATGTAATCCAAGAACGGAAAACCGGCGACAGGGTCATGGGTGGCCAAGGCTCACTGATGCACATGGGGAGTAAAGGCTGGCCCGTTAAGTCCGATCCAAACGAAGAGCTTCTGTAGCTCAAACTGCTGAAAAGATTAATGCTGGTTCAGATAGAAAGGTGTCAGAACACACAGTGCATCACTGTTTTGCTTGCAAAAGCGACAGGGACCTACTCAGTAATAGGCAGGTGGTCATGTCTGTTCAGTGCAAGTTTCTCATTTAGCACAATATGCATATAAACGCCAGGCTTTAACCTGAGTGACACTGGCAGATGGAGAGCGTTTGAACCGGTGAACTTGAGCATAGTGCTTCTCACCTTAGTCCAGATCACTGTGGCTTCACTTGAGGAATTCTTGTCAACCTTTACCTCCAAGGACTCCCCAACCTTTTTCTGGATCTTTCCAGTGGGAATGACGTTCAGGTCCAGATCTGAAACAGGGAGAAGTTTTATTGGCGGATGGTAATCGCAGCTGAAGCTGTAATGAGCAGGAGGAGGAGATGAAAGGAAACGATACAGACTTGTAGTTTTGCAGTACATACAGTAGTTTGATCTGATTATCAAAGGTCGAGGGTTTAAATGTTACAAACTTCACCTTTTACTATTTTTCATATATTACACTATTTTGTTTAATGTGTGTTAATATTCATTGCGCCACACATTACTGTATAAGCCAGGCTTTGGCGATGTGAACACCCCATTACTCTCAGCAGCAATAAAACAGACTGAGGGCGAAACAGAGAGACAAAGAACAGATGCCTCACACTGTATCTTCTCACTGCAGGTGTAACTCTCATGCTTATCGGTTCAGTAAATCTCACCTTCTCCAAGCATTTGTAATTTTATTGTTTTTTTGGGTTCCTTCCACAGACTTACTGTATTACTGTAGCGAAATAACACTATGTATGTGCAGACCTACACCTAAACCAACCTTGGCTTCTGTAATAAAAAAAAAAGTAAATCTTTTCGCTCTTTTAGTTTTCGAAAGAGCCAAATCTGTCGAATGCATGCACAAGGTCAGAACTGTTGCATAAATCCTTCATGCTTTTTTTTTTTTTTTCCATGGGAACATTTCGTTTTCTCCCTAATTTGTTTTTGGCCAAAAATCCCTCCCACCTACTCCCCTGTCATACGCCACCTACTAACCATGAAGAATAAATGCTAAGCCATGCTTCCTTCAAGACAGGTGATTCAAAGCTCGGTTATTCTGCAGTCACTTGGCAGCATAACACAGTTTGAGGAAAGCACTAAGCATCCTTCTTCCGTATAAATGAGCTTGGTCTAGCTGTGGTTAATAGTTTAAAAAGAGTAAGCGATCCCGCCCACCCTGACAGCATGGCCAATTTTACTCTCTTCGACTCCCAGACACACTTGGCTGTGACATCGTCGTGATTCAAACTTGCGATCTCTGGACAACAGGGTGAATACTTTTCTGCTGCTCCATTTGGGAGACACACAAGCAGGAAGCTTTCATTTTTCTCACTTCTTACGTGCCTCATTTAGACGTAAATGCTGACCGGAGACAGCGACGTCACATACCAGCAAACACGTGCTTTTTGGAGAGTAATTAAGACTGCATTGCATGTAAAAGTGTAGTTCAACTTTAACTCAACCTGAGTCACAAAGTCTAACTGTCCAGCATGTCCCAGATCTCCTATCCTGCACTTTGACATGTCTTTCATGGGTTTATTTATATCTGTTAAAGAGTAAGAGTCTCAAGCAAGCGGCAATTTGCAGATGTCACTGAGCCAGGTAAAAAGAGACGTGAAGGTGTAGAAAGGCATGAACAGAAGAACGGAAGGAATCTGCATGCGTACAGGTGACCGTGATGTTCGCTGAAGCCTGCATGTTTTCGTTGTCGATCAGAGAGCACTTGTATTCTCCGGAGTCAGCTCGGTTTATGCTGGGCAGTTTGTAGACGTCCGAGTTGGTTACCGGGACCTTCTTACCCTGCACACAGGATCGGAAAAATGTATTAATATAGAGCTGGGAAAAAAGAGAAGTCGCAGCAAAATAAAAAGTGTTCGAGAAAATAGGAAGCGCTTTAAAAATAAAATGGAATGTGTTAAGAGGAAGTTTTAAAGACCAACAGATAATATAAAGAAACTGACCAAAAAATTAACAAGTCACTTAAACAAATCAGTAAATCTTCCAGATTGGTCCGATTTCTTTTTTGTTTTAGGTAAAAAAAAAAAAAGAAAACTCAGTGAAACAAAACACTCTGTACAGTATTAAGTTGTTCATGCTTGACACACTGATGCCTAAACATGTACCAAGGCGGTACATGTTGAGGGTGTCTTCTTTATGCCATCTGTGAGGAAAGCAATCTCACCTTAATGTGGAAGTTGAAGCTGGTAGGAGGAGGGTTTCCATCCGCTTGGCATTTCAGTGTCACATCATCGCCTTCCTTAATGGAGCCCGGAGACAGAACCTGCAGGTTCACCTTCTCAGTGGGGTCTGAAAGATGGATGATCATAGAGGCAGACAGAGCATGAAGGCGTGAGGAAAAAGTGCAAGTGGAAAAGGTGCTGCATCAGCTTGACACATTCAGCAATTGGGATCTGTCTCTGGTGCTGTCCCTGTGATTTTTATCGCGTAAACTTTAAATTTAGCTTCAGATACAGAGTGCCAACCCATGGGCTTCTCATTCATGCGTATTCAGCAGTGCTAATCATTTTCTTGCCATTTCTATGTGTTTGTGTCATGAGGGTTTATGCTGGTTTTCCCCTAAATCAGATTAAGGGTGAAGGGCCTTGCTCAAGGGCCCAACAATGGCAACCTGGTGGAGCTAGGGATTGACCTGCCGACCTTCTGGTCAGTAACTCAATGCCTTAGCCCTCTGAGCCACCACTGCCCTTAAACACCCAAGCAAGGTTTTAAAAAGGTTCCTCCTTTACCACAGTAATTTGCTGATTATTACATTTTTAAATGTATTAATGAATGACTCATTGCACCATTTAACTGCTTGATGTTATGAAACACATGACTCCAGTCTTCAGGGAAGAGGAAGCTATGCTTCCTGGTTTTTATGTAACCCATAAAGTCTTTTTTTTGTCTCATTAACTTCAAAAGAGATGAGAAATGAGATCCTGTTGAGGAAAAGACTATATAATTTAATCAATAACAGGAACTATTAAAGTCAGGAAACATACTGAATTCAATAATTCCTATTATTGATTAAATAACAGGAACTATTAAAGTCAGGAAACTTACTGACTTTTACACTCAAGTCTCCTTCCATAAATGTTAAACAAATGTCATCTTGGAGAAAACTGTCAAACTACACATTTTTTATTTAACATATTGAACATATCATCTGTTCAAAGAAAAACAATTTGATGTGACTAAATAGTGCGTGCCAACGTATGATGCTTAAAATCCATCATACGTAAAACCCCTGTGTAAAACGCCTCCCTGTGTCCCTACACTAGAGTTACACATCTGTTGTCTGTCCTTGTTTCTATCATGGTATAGTTTCTTCATTATTAGTTTCTTCCCCAAAGGCATATTAGGGGAAAAAGGATGTTTGGACAAATAATCAACCTTGCTCACATTCCCACTCCGATACGGCTCGTGATATGGCTAGTCTTGGCTAGAAAGAAATCAGCCTAGCCTCGATTCTTCACACCATTCTGTGTAATTTTCTTATGACCACTGGTGATTTAGTTCCACAAAATTTCAAGATGACCCCTTTAGGACCAGGTGCTAGTTCATGTCTGGTGCTAGTGCCAATTTTAAGCTAGTTCAATAGCAAACCTCCTAGGAGCTGGCTTTGTTTCTGGGCTAGAGCATCATGTCATTACGCCACCGTATACATCTGCACACGTCGCTGCTTTCCCAGCAATGCTAGCTGCGATGCCAGCGTAAAAAAAAATGCTAGTTGCAAAAACTGATAGCGGCAAACGCAACAACAATTGAAACTTAAACATGACTTTGCAAGCAGTTTTGGCTTTATCATTAGTAGGAAGCATTTAAGCTGCCTGTTGCGTATTAAATCCATTTTTTAAAGATGGCGGTCACAGATTTTTAGTTGGGCTGCTCCCAGGCCCTGATACAAGCCGTTTTTTGTTCTAGCCCAGCAAGGTGTTGGTGTTGCCGTGGAACAATAGGTTACTTGCGTAACCCCGGTTCTCTGATAGCATTAAGTGAGGTGTCTCACTATGGGATACGCCCCTTC
>JAOVVA010000009.1:7672068-7685557 GCA_028565275.1 Leiocassis micropogon | reverse complement strand
TAATAGGGCTTCTGAGGAATACGCGGAAGGGGCGTATCCCATAGTGAGACACCGAAACGTATGCTTGAAAGAGAACCGTGTTTTCTATCTGAAGTCTGGTGCTTTGGCTGTCTAAAAAAACAACAAGAACTGGTTTGAAATTAAACACCGACTCCAAACTAACTAAACTTCCGCCTTGGTAGGAAAAGAGGCAAATGATCCAAGCCACTGGTTAACAAGTAATAAACCTGATGTGAATGTCAAAAATAAAATGTTATCCAATACTGTGCAAAGGTCTTGAGCCACCCCTCATTTCTTCATAATAAATTAAATTATGTAGATTATATTAAATAATTAGTATGGGAATTTTCTTTTTACTGTGCCAGGATGCAAAGTTCCTAAGGATAAATAAAAAAATGCCTTTTTTTTTTACCCAACAGCATCAGCAGCAACCTCATTTCCCCTCTCACCTCTTCCAACCACTTAGCATTTAGCATTATCAGTATTCTAATCACCAGCCTGATCGTCTGTCATCATCGGCATCTGTTTCTCACTGGTTTATGCCTCAGGTTAAATGTTCTTTTTTATGCTTGAATAATGCATAGATTATTGTGTGGCCTAACAAACAAGAGCATTCTTCTGAAACTGGTCAGGTACACGGACTGGACTGAAAAGAAGAGCCAAAAACAGTTAAAAAAAAAAAAAAAAAAAAAACTTTTGGAAGCCTAGATAACTATTCCTCTTCCTCAAAACATCATTAAAAATACAAGAAGGTCTAGATCTTTGGAAGCAAGGTAAGAAGAAATGAGGGTTGGTGCAGACCTTTACACAGTACTGTATAATAAATGTCATTTTTCCAGAACATTATTTATTGATTTCACATCAGATAACAGACAGTAGCAGGTCAAGCTTCATGTGGGAGTTTATGTAATAACAAGACAGAACATAGAATTGAAAGGATCTTTAAGAGTGAACAGACAATATAGTGCAACAACAATTGCAACAAACAAAAAAAAGGAAAGAAAAAAACATATTTGGTCATCTTTAAGAAATAAGAAATGAACAGTTTGACTGCAAAATGCAATAAACTCCATTTTGGAATTTTTATTCCATCTATCCATTTTCCATACTGCTTAAATAGGGCCAGAAGGGTGCTGGAGCCTATCCCGGGGAAGTCAGGGCACAAGCATTATACACCTTGTATGGGGTGCCAATCACTTACCACTCACACTCACCCAATCATACGCTACGGGCAATTTTAAACCCCAATCAGCCTATAGTGCATGTCTTTGGACTGTGGGAGGAAACTGGAGCACTTGTAGCAAACTCACAAAGCACGAAAAGAACATGCAAACTTCTCATATATAGACCGGGGTGAGATCTGAGCCCCCACACCTGGTGGCTCGGGGTGACAGTGAATTATTTTTCATAAGAACATGGCGTGAATACATTACATAGTAAAACCCTACACATGGATAAAGAGCCAACTGCATCGTGTCTTTTTTACATGATCAGTGAAGTGAAACTACAGTGTTTGGGCTGGGAATCGAACCTGAGTGCCCCCAGTGCCCCCTTCTTATAATCTTCAACAATATTTGCAATAAAAAAAAAGGGTTTGTGAGCACTTTCCCTCATTCCAATTTGCTAGCAGTATAACTCACTACGAAAACATGAAGCTATATTAGTTTAATTAAAGCTTAACAAAAATAATACTGATAATAAATTGCATAGTTACAGTGGCACAAACACAACTGCAGGCTTATTTATTGTTTGTGACAAAACTTTTGTTGGGGATTCATAGAGTTTCGCAAAATCATGCAAAATCCATACCGATATAAGATAAGACAGCAACATATTTGCCATCATATTTTGACATTTTTTTTTTTTACATTTTTCCTTTTTAACAGTCTTGTGACTCAAAGCAAACATGCACAAAATATTCTGTTTTATAATGCCTTATGCTTCTTTTGAAAAATACTCAAAAGTATTACTCAAAACTGCCAAAATGGAGTTCTCGTTTTGCAGTCCAAGCTTTCAGATGATGTAAATTCATGACAAATATAAAACTAAACATCTGTACTTGCATGCACATTGTACACATATATGTTTGTACGGATTTACAGAATGGACATCTACATGTTTATTTATCCTTGAAAGAACGGGGGGGGGGGGGGGCTTTTTGTGTATGCTGGGTTGTACTTACAGTGGATGCTAAAGGTTTCAGGTGCAGACATCTGGTCAGGTCCAGTCACGTGTTTTACAACACATGCAAACTTTGAGGTTGCATCCTGTTTCCCTGCTGTGTACTGCAACCGAGAGGTGGTGGTGGACAAACCAGTGACTGAGTCCTTCGTTATAGAGGCACTAATAATGATCACTGTTCACACAAACACACAAACACACAAACAAACAACATGCCAGTCATATATTCAGCACGAACACACCCGCTGTTACAGACTATTATAACACCCACACATATTTCCTTATACAACAGTTTCCTCTCTAACAGAGAATGACTGAATATATCACACTCACGCTTGTTGTCTGCCTCTAGTGACTTGTTATTCTTCACCCAGACGATTTCTGCTGGGGGGTTTGCACCGGTAGCTACACACTCTCCCAGCTGAAACACACACACACACACACAGGATATTTATCTTTAAGGCGTAACCAGATCACCAAACCAAAACCTTTCCCCCACTTCTACACTGACTAATCTTTAATCCAGGAAGTGTTATTCATTTTCTTCCCTTCGCACAAGCCGGCCTGTATGACACAGATACTATATTAGGAGTTTCAGTTATAGATTCCTCTCATGTGACTTTTCCTAAATTAAACTGTAACCTCACCTATAAATGATTTTGGCCAGGGAAACTCTGGGGCTTTCTGGAGCTCGTCGGTGTAAATAAGGTAGCTTTAGGTGATTTTGACTGGAAGTGCTGTTGGGGCTCGTACTGTAGGTAATTTCCCCCAAGTGAAGGTTGCTGAGATGACTGAGTAAGACGATGACATCAGGATGGGTGTGTGTGTGTGTGTGTGTGTGTGTGTGTATGAGTGTGCTTTTCCTTTCTCTCTCTCTCTCTCTCTCTCTCTTAGTTTCAGTTTGTCCTTTCGGGTGTAACCCTACACTATCAACCCAGTCTGTAGAGCTTTGAAATGATCGCAATAAAAAAAAAGAGCAGGGAGGAAGATATAATTCATCGTTCCTCCTCATGCACTGTAAAAAAAAAAAGATGTGTAAAAACTCCATTACAGGAGGAGCAGGAGCTGCATTTAATAAAAACAACAGATGCTAGAGCTTCCTAACTATTATCACTCCACTGCACAACACGTACACTCTCAGAGGGGAAAGAAATATACTAACTGCTTGTTACAGACATAGGCTATGTTTACATTATCCAACAATTCTGATTGTTTTACCCCACTCTGACATAGATCAGATTTTTAGGGCTGTACAGTATGAACACACAAATCTGATGTTTTCCAGGTACGTGCTCAATACGCGGTCAAGTGAGAATGGGTGGATCACCGCACTGGACTCGCGGGGGTTTATTAGCAGAGCTAGCAATAGCTACTAAAACAGCTAAGACCAGGTGTCTAACTGCTTGCTGTCCTCCAGAGTCGAAGCTCTGGCATATTTTTGCTAAAATCCACCCATTGTTTGAAATGAATGAGTGGACAAACAAATGTGAAAAAAATGTGTTTTAGCCCAGACGGTGAAAGCAAAATTGTATCACTCTTCTACGAAAACGTGTATATTTCAGAAGATAGATGTGTCCACATTAGAGTCAGATAAAAGTTGAATGTAATTATAAACGAGAACCATCATGACATGCAAATCCAGTCTGATCAAAAAAATTTAGATTGAATGCGGCTTGTAATGTAAACCTAGCCAAGGGGTGCCACATCGCTGTGCAGTCCTGGTCTCGCTCCAAGCCATTTCCACATGTTTGGACCATTAAATGAGTTCCTGGAAGGCCATAATTTCAGATATGAAGTGTTCATGACTCCGGCGTACTGTGAAAACTTTCTGCCTTGATGGTATACGAGCACAAGCGAAACGCTGGGAAATGTGCACTGGGTGTAGCAGGGGATTACATACAAGAATAAATGTAGTTTTTACTCTCATAACTATGTTCTGTTATTCTGCACAATCAATAGTCCTGGTTTGAGACTTGAACACCCTTTGATATTCTTAATTTTAGCTGAATGTTGTTAAGATACCTATCTAGATTTTAAGGACTGCTGAAGGGCTGCTACCTCGAGAAAAACAAAAAATTGCCCATTTCCTCCTGACAGTGCAGTCACAAATGTGCAATAGAACAAGGCTGTAATGGCTCATGATGAACACAAATGCACACACACACACACACACACACAAAGATTGAATATGGCACATTCTACCTGTCCTCTAGTCTATACCCTTCCTCTTTTCCTCTCTCCTCCTTCAGTTGTGTTAAGCTTCAGCATCCGACAGGCTAAATGTTTTTACCATAAACCGCCCCGAGGTTGAGCACTTGCCCTTTTTCTATCTTTGTACACAAAGTTGTTGTGCTTAAAACATGACAGATCTCAGTAGGTGGCCATCAAAAAAAAACAAGAACAAAAAAACACAGTTCTACTTGCCCTCTGTTGTCCGCTCTCGTAAAAACGCATACATTCCTCTGAAGATCAAGCTGACCTTAGATCTGAGCCCATACAGTATAACAGCTTCCCCACGGAACCCAGCCTAGAGAGTTTAGCTGAGCCTGTATAGGGTACTAATCCCCTTTTACTACCCTCATAAAGTAATGTCACTTTTTTCCCCTTATTGTGTGGTTCAGAAAATCCCCAAGCTGCCGTTTTGTGCTGCCGCCTTACGTAGCTTTCTGGTTTTCTGTAGAGGAACATCACCACAGGAACAGTACTACAGTACTTCTATTAAGACAATCTATGTTGTCTACACTATGTGTGTGTATTTACGTATGCTGATCTGCCTTAAATATACCCTCACCTACCAGATAGGAAGATGCCACGCAGGTGTGTTTTATGTTTATGACTGGTTGATATAAAGTGCTGTATAAAAAATCATTGCAAGATTTAATGCAGGGTTGTAATTGTTTTGTTTTACACAGTGCCAGCTAACACAGATCCTGAAGGGCACCACTTTAAAGCACTCACCGGCGTCAGTTTGCCGTCATCCAGCCGACTCGCTTTGTTCCTGAATTCAGGTGCTGATGGTCTCTCTGAGAATTATAAAAGAACGAATTCACTGACACTCCACATCACAATTCACACAAAACCTATGTACGTACCTTTTACCCACTCAGTCTCCAATGGCCATTTTATTGGCGAAACCTAGGTCCCATTTAGGTCACTATCCAGCTATATAATTACTGAACTGGAGTCTATCTGCTGCTATGCACAATTTGTCAGCTTCCCTTTTAACCCGTCCATCAGTTCAATGGGACCACTACTGACAAGTTGTTATTACACTGGTGAATCATTCTTAGCACATCAGTGACACTGACTCTCCAACTTGGCATGTTACCTCTTAGAACTTCAGAAGCATTTTACTTGTCCACAGTGACCTTTCGAACTCAAGTGTATGCACCAAGCCAGCTGTGTACTGAAATGCTGACAAAGTTTTTCAAACCCTTTCAAGTTTTCCACGTTTTGACCCGTCATTAAGTGCTCGGTTAAAGCACCTTTGGCGGCAATGACGGACCCAAGTCGGGTTGGGAATGATGCTACAAGCTTAGCACACCATTCCTTTAAAAGCTCCTTCCATTCTTCTTGGCAGAATCGTTAAGCTTGAAAAGGCTGGATGGGCGGCATCAGTGCACAGCCATTTGCAGGTCTCTTCAGGGACGCTCTATTGGGTTCAGATCCAGGATGTTCACAGAGTTGTACAAAAGCCAAGCCTGTGCTTCTTTGGAAGTATGCTTTTGTCGTCTTGTTGAAATGTAAACCACCGCCCTAACCTGAGATCCTGAGCGCTCTGGAGAAGGTTTTTACTCAGGATAGCTCTATTGAAAAATAGTGATCTATTTTCCTCCTAACCATCCACACAGCATGATGAAGCAACCACTGTGTTTGTCTGTGGGGATGGTTTTAATAAGGTGATGATCAGCGCCTGATTTCCTGATTCCAAATGGTTCAATCTTTGTGTCATCAGACCAGAGGGATTTAGCCCTTCAGGTGCTTTTTGACAAACTCCCAGCAGGCTGTGCCTTTCTGTGAGGAATGGCTTCATTCTGGCCACTCTACCATATAGACCTGATTGGTGGAGAGCTGCAGCGATGGGTGTCCTTCTGTAATGCTCTCTCAACTCCACAAAGGAACTCTTGATCTCATTTATAGTGACCCTTGGGTTCTTGGTTACCTCTTTGACCAAAGCCCTTCATCTGGCATTACTCAGTTTGGCTGGGTGGTCAGATCTGTCGGTTGTTCCAAATCTCTTCCATTTGAGAATGATGTAGGCTATACTGCGCTTGTGCGGAAGGTTTCTTGTATTCTTCCCCAGATCTGTGTCTTGACACAACTCTGTCTCGCAGATCATTCTCTCAACCTCATGGCTTTGTTTTCACTCTGACATACTGTATGTGAGACCTTATATACTGTATAGACAGGTGTGTATGCCTTTCCTAATTTTGTCCAATGGATACAATTTGACACATGTAGACTCCAATTAAGTTGTAGATGCATCTCAAGGACAATTGATAAGAGTAGGATGAACCAGAGCTCAATTGCAAGTGTCAAAACAAAGGGGCTGAATACTGTTCTTATGTTTGATAGATGAAGAAAAAACTATAAACACCGGTTTTTACTTTGTCATTGTAAAGTATTGTGTGCAGAATGATGAGAAAAAACAATTAAATCCATTTTAAAATGAAGGTCAAAGGTAACAAAAAACTCTGAATACTTTCCTTTCGCACTATATATCTTAAATTGTTAAGAAAATACTATATTGATTTAGTTTCTTCCAGTGGATGATTTATTATTACTGTAATTGAAATTATTATTCATGCATGTACAGTACATTTAGAAAGCTGTACTCACTGTGCACTTCAACTTCAACAGGGTATTCGTTGAGATTAGACATGGAGACCACCATGCAGGTGAAGATTCTCTGGTCATCGAGCACTGCATGGCTGATTTGCAGGCTGGAGTCAGACCCGATGGTAGCACGGGACTTATAGGTGTCTGTGGCTGTGATCTTTGCTTCATCCTTCTGCGCCTGCTTCACCAAGATGTCTCCTGAAGTGCCGTTCTCACTTGACTAAAGAGAATAACATAAAAGCGCGACGATTACCAATCTGTCATACACTGGCGCTCCTTCACTGCCTCTGTCCTGAGCTGACTTATAACACTCTGTCAGCAGAACAGCATTTTGGGGGCTCTGTAACAGTGTACAGGTCTGTGTAAACCGCTTATTCATCTCTTCACACTTCAGAAATGTTGTTGGTTTTTTGCTGAGACATGACAGCGGGACACCGGTGATCCAGAACAGACGAATTCAAGACAAGAAAAGCACTTACGTGTTTCCATTTGGTGAACATCAGATCATCTGGCTTGTTGTCGCCGTTGTTGCAAGGCACCTTGATGGTGTCGCCGTACATGGCGATGACCTTCTCCATGCTGCTTGCTGAAATGTGACACAAAAGAGAAAGAATGGAATCATTATTCAGGTCTGAAACTTTAAAGCCAACATTAGATCTACTGCCTCTATTCTGCAAAGTCCTTTTTTTTTTTTTTTTTTTTACACACTATTTGGAATCCCACATGCTTCTCCTGGAGCCTTTATTACTACATGATCAGAAGGGCTCTAATTCCACCGTCGAGTATGCCGATGACACGGTCATAATAGACCTGATCTTGCGAGACTTTAAAGAAGAGGATCTAAGTGGTGTCAGGACAATCATTTGCCTCTCTATTTGGCTCTCAGCAAGAGTCAAGAAGTCTGGTCACTGATTTCATGTACCAGGAAGCAGACTGCACATCCATTCACACATCAGAGGGGATGCTGTGGTGCGCGTCAGCAGCTTCACAGACCCGAGAGTCACTATCGGCAGTGATCTCGAGTGGACACTAAGCTAATTACAAAATTGCCTTCTACAACAAACTTCTACACTCATGCTACAGGGTGTATCTGTTACAAGCTGCACAACATCCTCACACAGTAAATGCTCTGAACACAAAGCGCTGCCGTCAGAGCGTCATAGTTCCTAAGGATGGTTTTGCTACATTAAACTGATTGTACTGTTAACCTTAAAATAACATTACCAAATTTGCATCCCTTTAACACTCACCTTTTAGATTAATCTCAGTTTAAACACATTCACCAAAGTTTATCTGCCAATTTCTACTAATAGTAGAAGTTTTATATTTTGTACTGAATTTTTAATACACACTAAGTTTATGTTAAGCAGTACCTCTTCCGTCGTCAGCCAAATACTCTCCCTGATCTGTAATCGGAGAGAGAATCACAGATGAGAAATGGAAAAAGTGTAAAGTCGTATAAAAATTTTATTTGGTCTTAAAATTCACAGGATGTTGGCAGCTTGTAGGCGCATTACGGTCGATCCTGTGTCTTCCACAAACCCTGTTTATTTACGGTAAACTATCACGTTGATTGGCTCTGTCGTATAGCCACGCCCAAATCAAGGCAGAAAGCACCATCACTCATTCACTCACTCATCGTCTATACCGCTTTGTCCTGTATTCAAGGTCCCGGGGGGCCTGGAGCCTGTCCCAGGAGACTTAGGGCACGAGGCGGGGTACACCCTGCACAGAGGTCCAATCCATCGCAGGGCACACACACTCACTCACACACTACGGGCAATTTGGGAACGCCAATTAGCCTAATCTGCAGGTCTTCGGACTGTGGGAGGAAACCGGATTACCCAGAGGAAACCCACCAAGCACGGGGAGAACATGCAAACTCCATAAACACTCCAATCAAACCTGAACCCTAGAGGTGCAAGACAGTGCTAACCATTACACCACCGTGCCGCCCGAGAAAGCACTATATTCATTGAAAATGCTAGATGCTGTGACATAATCTGGCACACAACTGCTCAGAACGTCAACATTTTGTCCACAGTACGGCCAAAGTTTCATAAAATTCTATCCAGACAGTTTTGCGTGATGCTGGGACAAAGTCTGTCTGGAGAGACATACAGTCACAGACAGACATACAGACAGTCTTGTTTCGGGTCCTCCGATGTATGAAACATAAAGACATCGCCAAAAGAGCGAGTTCTGACCAATGTACCGGAAAATTTTTTTTTTCTTTAATTTAGATAGATATAGGTTTGCAAGGAAGCAACACAACACACCTTTGTGTTTTCAAGGATATCTGTGATTTGCAACACTGCCATAGCTTTAGTTTCTTCACTTCAGGCTCCTGTTTACATTTTCCAGGCCAGAAATGAGCTCAGGCACCAGATACAGAGCTGCCAACACTGCTAACGAGAACGCTCTAACATGCAGAGAGTGAGAGAGAGAGAAGAAAGAATGAAAAAAAAAACTCCACGGAAATTTGCCGCAAAACCTTTTTTTTTTTTTAGATGTGCACTAAGCAACATTACCAAAATAAGCAGTTCTTTTTTCTTTTTTCATACCAGCCAAAAAGACCTCCTGTTTGTTTTCTCCTGGAGCAAGCCTCGTGAATTCTTAGGCTTTATAGCAGTATAATCCTTAAGAAGAGACAGTGACCGCAACCAGAGACAGTGGTTTTCAAGTCTCGGATCCATTTGCCTTTTCAGTTGGATGAATTTAATTTCCATTTCAGACAAAAAACTAAATAAAAATCACAAACGCAGCTGTGGTTAACCAGTAAACGCACGCTGGTGTCTCTGCTAAGACCCCGTCCCGTCTCATGCATGTCCAAAAGAGGACACTGCTTCGGTTACGGGTTAAGAGAGGATTTAAAATACCTACAAAATGACTTTAAACTGCTGCTTTTAAACGAATCAGGAATGCAGCGTAAATGTAGTTCAGAAGACTGATGAGGAGCTCGCCATCATAGCCTTGGCGAAACTCCGCAATTTCATTCGAGTCGTGTGAAAATTGGAAGCGGTGTTTAATAGAAACTCCCCGTTCTCTCTTAAAGCGGAAAGTTCCCAGGTTGTCATGGTGACGAGGCGCTGCGCTGAGCGGTGTGGTCATTTTCAGGAGATGAATGAAAATTTTGTAGGGTTATACAGGCTTTGTGCTTCAGCCACTTCCATCAGCTCTTGGCATTTTTCTTCCCACAAAAAAAAAAAAAAAAAAAGAAGACAAAGAGCATGACCAAACGAGCTTCACGTTCTGGCCACACCAGAACACTTTAGCATGCACAAACACACAGACACTCTTCTAGAGTGTTCTCCACAAAGCCTGTCATTATGACAATGATTTTAATGGTAGCCAAGAGGCAGCATTACAGACAGAGAATCCTGACACTACACGCACAAAAAAAAAAAAAACAACAACTTGCCGATAACCTTCTACAGAGTTCAGGATGGACCAGAGGCGTGCAATCAAATCGATTCGAAATCACAGTCGTCCTGAATCAGAGAATATAGTTGCCTTGCTTTCTGCAATACGGAGCTGACAATTCTTGTGCAGCTCAATTAGGACTCGAATGAGCTTCATGCCTGCTCAGACAGAAGCAGCAGCTTTCTCAAGAGATGAAGGCAGACTGCGAAATTAAAGCGTAAGGTTTAATAATAAATCCGCCTAACAGAATGGAGGCAGACAGGGAAAACAGGTGCAGACGGCGGGCGTTGTGTACACTCCAGGGCCCACCTGTGTCTACAGAACGCTGTTTGAACAACAGACCACCTCTACAGGTACCCCGGACCGAAAGACGCTCCCCTATTACAGACGTGCAGGAGGTGCCTCGAAAAAGCTAAACAGACCTCCCGGAGGCTAGCTCACAGGAGAGGGCATTAGATGAAGGCACCATTGTTTTTCCAAGGACTGAATGCAAACACTTTTCTCGGCTGGTGATGTGTTTGGAGAGTGTGTCGAGGCGTGAAGAGCGGAACGCAGCACTCATCAGCCTCTTTGTCAGATGCCCGGAACGGCAGCGTCAAAGTTGCCGTGGGCAGGAAGGACCCTCTAATCAAACACAGCCTGTATTTTAGTCCTGAATTTACAAAACACAGCCAGTGCTTCTTTTTTTCCCTTTCTTTTTTTTCCATCGTTCTGCCTGCTAAGTGACAGCTTCCGTGTGTTAAGCTATAATTCTATATGATGAGACGCTCAAATCATAGGCTTGATAAGAGAATGACATTATCAATTAGTTCAATTATGCCTTCATTAAATGCAGATAAAATCTATTTATATGTTCTTTAGTAACTTTACAGTGTAAATAATTTAGATCATCATCTGTCAAAAAGTCAAGTCATCATATTACTATAGTACTAGTTGTTTGCCTCTCGCCGTCCTGCAGCGCAGTTATATCGCTATAAAGAATGATCGGCAGATAATATCCACAACATCTATCATCATCGTCGCCATGGTAATCAACATCAATTACTTGAAATAAATCATACCCAATCATCAGCTCCTAAGATCAAAGGCTTTTGACCCCCCAAGTTAAACTCTTTTAAACTATTTACTTTTAACATGGCAAAAAAAAAAAAAAATTCACACAAAAGGCCCCCCACAAAAATGGCTTCATTAGCAGGGGATGGATTGGATACGGTACGGCTTAATGGAAGTGTGTATCAGAACACTACTGAGATGAAAGACCCCTTAACCGTGGAGAGTGAAAGCGTGCGTGTGAGGACTGTTCACACACCCGCCGCGTGACTGATTGCAATCTCCTTTCAATTTAGGAGCCGGGTGCTGACCTTTTTAAAAACGTTTCGATTCTGAAGCGGGGTGGGTGTGTGTGTCTGTTGTTTTTTGTTTTGCGCGTGCGCGTCTGTGGGAATGTGTGTGGGTGGGCGTGTGTTTGCTCACTCTGTGTCGGAGAAAGACTGGCTTATCACTCTTGCGACACACCTGAGCACACAGGGCACAATGACCTGACGGGGAATGCTTTTCCGTTCATTCCTTCACAGCTGAGAGATTAAACCTCGACACTGCGGGTCTTCACTGACTTCTCAGGAGAAATAGGAGGAGAAAAAAAAATGAAGCAAGTTCGACACTACAGATTTATTCCATTTGATAGATTGCGGGCAGACTAATGAATTTGTCAGATTGCACAGCTCAATAGTATTGTTTCTTATTCCTTAGTAAGGAAAAGGCAGAAAGAGCTCAGCCTTGGCAGTCCTGCAGCGTTTTGTATGGAGCAGTGGGAGGGCTTTAGGCAGCGCTATTTGCTCTCTCACAATACGCCTCCAATAACGCTAATTTTCTCCCATTAGTGTTGTCCCTGGGTCGCGCTGCGCTCACTAAACTCTGGAATATGTACAGCCTACGGACTGTAGACCAAAATCTACAGAAAAGAGAGAGACACTGCATTTCAGGGGGTGTTAAATTCTGATCACATTAGTGTTGATGCACAGCATGCCAGCTTACAGCTACAGGAGTCGTTAAGGAAACTCTGGCAGAGTTGAATAGGATATCAGTGAGCGTCTTTCTTTCTAACGCGGATGGCTGATGTCACGCACGATGAACAACGTTATGACTAGAATGAAGTTATAGGAGCACAACAAACAATATTCAAATAAGACTACTGGTAGGGAAAGAAAATAGCAGCACTCCGGGCGTACTCCGTTTCTGAAGCGGTGCGTCAAGCGGCCAGAGTTTATTCTGCGAGAAAGCTAGATGGTGTCAGCACTTGGGAAATCAACCGTGCTCCCGAGCCTGTGACTCATCAAGCAGAGGCTGCCATTGCTGTTAACAAACATCGAATTAACAGCTGAAGATGAAATAGGGCCCTGATGGAGCCATAGCCTGATGAAGTTGTGAGTTTTTTGGCTAATTTTAATCGCCTGTCTTTGTCAGACCAAACAAAGAACTAGAACACCATCGCCGGTTCGACGCAGTTCGGCAGTTCAGCCTGCTAAAGGATTTTTCGCATTCATTCAGCTTTAACCAGGTTAGGGTTGTGCTGGATGAAAAGTCTACGCTGCGAAGACTGGGCATGAGGCGAGAATGTAGTCGATGTAATTTACACCAAGTGGCGATTTAGCGTAGCCGAGCGATTATGAAAAATCTAAGGGGGAATGGCACATGGCAAGGAATTTGGTGCATAAAATATTTGTCTAAATAACCAGCACACTGAATGGACAACCAGCCTTTCCTTCGCGAACACTGACCTTCTACAAGGATCCACTATTTCACACAGCGTACTTTATTTCATTCTTGTGAACATGATTTTCTTGCAGTTTTACTACTACTTGGTATCAGTTTTTCTTGAAAGATAAGCTCACTTTGTATTAAAAGAGTGCCATTGTTCATTTTAGTACTTATTATGTTTTGTATAGTGAAACCTCAGCACATCTGTAGAGGCACTTTTTTGTAGAGACAGCAGGATGTAATCTGTGTAAGACCTACAGAAAGGGCGTTTAAACGAGGGAGGGTGGGG
>JAOVVA010000009.1:7627867-7638974 GCA_028565275.1 Leiocassis micropogon | reverse complement strand
AGAGAGAGAGAGAGAGAGAGAGACAGAGAGAGAGAGAGAGAGAGAGAGAGAGAGAGAGAGAGAGAGAGAGAGAGAGACAGAGAGAGAGAGAGAGAGAGAGACAGAGAGAGAGAGAGAGAGAGAGAGAGATATATAGATAGATAGATAGATCAGCCATAATATTAAAATCATTACAATTGCAAATGCACAACTAATAACACCGGTCAACATTTCAACCCTTGTGCATTCATGTCAAAGACACCCTTTCAGGCAGCAAGTTGAGTAGCACAGCATGGAAAAAAAAAATCCCAGCCGGTACACACTGCCTACAGGCTGCAATACCTGCTGTTTCATAAGCATTCGAAATTTTTAAAGGAAAGAAACCAAGCCGAAGAATCTCCTGAACCGTAAGAGGAGATAAATCCGGCTTTGCTTTGTTGTTTTAATCATGTGAGCCGAAGCGGTGCAGACGCCGGCATGAGAAAGAGCACGTAAGAGAAACAGAAAGGGAGAGGGAAAGAACAACAATAACCCCCTTACCACCCGAATGGAAAGCACCCTGGATTGTGTTACAATAAAAACCTAAACGTGAAATATGCTTTAAAAGCACGCTTCTGTTTCATGTCCGGCAACACAAAGTGGGACCACATTTTTCAATAAATCCGAACACCTGAAGGACATTTAGTATAAAACCAAACATCACATCCAAGAAGACTTTCCATATCAGCACGAAATCAGGGGAAGGAACAAACACGGCGAGTCGAAACTTTCACTTTGCTCGGAGCTGCCTGGCTAACACACACGACATTCAGCAGGTCTCTATGGGACAGTGTCACCCAGATGGCACATCAGTCTCCAGGGGTCACAGTGCGTGTTTCAGCTGTTGGACGAAACACGCGGAGAAAGAAAGAATACTGCCACTAACCCGAATGACATCTGTTCTCCCTGAAGCAGCATGATTTGATGGCGTGAAGAGGGAAAAAAAAAAAAAAAAAACGGTCACTCGGGTCATTCCGAAGAAGATGAATATCAAAAGGGCGTCTGAGGTTTAAAGCCAATCCAGAGAAAGGAAAATCAAAAATAAGAGCCTGACAGGACAGACTACAGCAAATATAGTCTTGTGTCCCAAGAGAAAAAATGGTGAAGAAGAGCAGAACATAAGCCAGAGATGAGGGTTGAAGCCCATGGACTTGATTGTATCAATCAGATGCCACGATGACATCTGGACTCGACAGAGCAGTGCTGAATCCTATGTAGGCTATTTTAGCTCCAAAAAAAAAAAAGAGAAGTTGATGCTAGTTTATGATGCGGCCAGTATATGTGTAAAAAAAAAATGTTCCTCAGGCTGCAAGAACCACTCTTTCACAATTTGCGTCCTGTGCCATCACACACTGATGTCATGTCCTGGTCATTAAGTACATTCATGTCATCATGTGACTTTATTTTACTGCCGAGCCTAGACCTGACCAAAAAGTTTTTTTTTTCTGGTCGCACAGCTGTTTCGTCCCGCCCAGGTAAAGTTCCTACCATGGCTACTTCTTTACCTTTCATTGAACTGCCTTTTATGGCATTTTCCTCACGTTCACTCTGACCCCTCCTGATAAAGCAGAAACAGCTTTTCAGGTGTCTCCACTACGGACAAATGCTATGACCGAATCTTGACACCCCGTGCTATGTTATATAAATAAACACTTCCACATAAATATCTTCATATCTTCACCTCCTTTTAGATCTCGGTCTCACAGAGCATTTTATTCACATGGTCAATTTCATAGCCATGGTTACAAACTGTAGTCATTAGACCAGCGTGTGGCCCGAATTCCATGCATATTGCTTGCGTCTGTCTCCTAGCCAGAACGTGCGCGTGATTAATGCGGCGCTCCTTATCTCCCCGAAACACACTGCAAAAATCTTATGGACATCTGCAAAAGTGAACTCCGAGAAAAAGTGAGACAGAGATCGAGCGAGCGAGAGAGGGAGAAGCAATCTTAAGCTCCCCACCTGCAAATACAGCCTCTAAGCACTTAAGACACTACTGTGCTGCGGGAACAGGCTTTGAGGTAAACTCCGAAAATATGAGATACAGAGAAGAACTCGGAGACTTCTTCGGAGACAAGCTTGGGTTTTTTTTTTTTCCAAGTTGGAATACAGGTGCTTCCTTTTAAGGGGGGAAAAAACTAGCAGCTGCAAGAACCGCCCCACCCTTAGGAGTTTAATATTAGTCAGAATAGAGTGTGCCATCACGAAAACATTTGGCACATGAGGTCAGAAGCATTTGCCAAGAGAGGTGTGAAGAGAGAGAAAGCCCTTGTATAAATCGTGTCCACCTGCTGTAGTGTTGCTGTAAGCAATAGTAGGTGTTATTACCATTTACTGACTCACTAAGAAGGCTTGGGTGTCTTATTTGAGTTGGATCAGATGATATGTAATCAAAAGTTGTTTAATATAAAGAGCGAGGAGTGTTACAGTACAGGCGTATGGTGGTGAAGCCGGAGCTTAGTTTACAGATGAATCTCTCTGTTTCAGTGTTTGTTACTACTGTATACTTACCTATAGTTACAAGATGTAACCCAAATATTAAGGGTGCTTTCACATTAGGTATGATTGATGATCAACATGATCAGGAATGATCGCTCCCCCCATCCCCCTCCCCACTCCCACGCTGGCCAGCGTCCACATTGTTTTTTGCTCTCTGTTCTCTGGTACACTTGCGTGTTTACACCCTCCAATACACCAGGTGTCAGTATGCACATACTTGAATTGTAAGACATCATTAAACACAAGAAGGAAGGAAGTTATCTTCTAATATTATTGATATTTCGGGGAAAATGTCAAGAGAAACGCTCTCGTGTGCCTTCCTACTTTACCAGCTATGGCTGTGTAGGTCGGAGGATAAGACTGGCAGGTGCTACACGCACACTGAGATTTCGGAGGAGACAGGCGGCATTGATGACGTCGCGTCTAAACAGCTATCTACGTCCATATCTGATTCGATCCATGGCGTATCATTCTTCCAGTGGACTTGGAAACGAATCTCAAACGTGAAACGTTTAATCAAAATGGACCAAACTTTAAGGTCGAGTGCTCTCCGGGGCCTCAATGTAAAAAAAAAAAAAAAAAAACACCCTAAAACTGCAAGTACAGGAGAAATAAAATAGGTTCCTCGAATGATCCCAGGAGAGACTTGTTCTGGGTCTCTGTTCAGCTCCTGCTGGAGCCCCATGGCAGGACTAAGAACATGCAGAAGATAAAATACATCTTACAATTGGCTCGAAAACATGCGGAAAAGAAACGAATTAATAAATGCGGTCAAACTACAGTATAAAAAAAGATACATTATGCCGCATGTCATTTTTCAGTGTAGTCTGGGCCATACCTTCAACAGGAGAGAGAGCACCAATTCCTTTTTGAGGTCAGAGAGAAGTGCAGGCAAAAAAGCTTCATTGGTCGGACTGAATGAAAGAAAAACCTCGCCTGTTACCCCTAGTAAGGAAATGGTTTTGAATGACCTGAAATTATCAGTGCTTTTAGAGTACATTACCATGCACCAGACTGTGCCTGTAATGAGTCTCGAGGTAATAATGGGTCTAGAGAAGTTATTGTATTTAATTTCTTCTACATAATTAATTAATCCATTTTGGCTTGCTGGTTTGCTGTCCATTCTTTATTCTGGAAAATAGTGTCAAACCAAAAGAGCACTTTCTGCAAGATTCTAAAGAGAGAGAAAATGTGCGAGAGAGAGAGAGAGAATGAGAAAGACAGAGAGAAAGAGAGAAAGAGAGCGAGAGAGAGAGAGAGAGAGAGAGAGAGAGAGAAAACCACCTAATGGCAGGATTGATAGGTCTAATCTAAAAACAGATTAGACCTAAGCTCCCCTTCTGAAGTGAAAGCATAAAGAGCACTCAATAAACCCTGCCACTTCATCCCCACCCTTAGGTGTTCCCAAATGTTCTCTTCAGAGTTTAAAATTCACAGCCAGTTAAGGCCACAAGACTGCATCTGCTGGAACATGTCATTCCGTAGAGAGCGTCCAAATTCCCTACAGTCCCTAGATTTAACATTTGTAAGACTTGAAAGAACATCGTTTATATAAGAAAAATTCAGCTAAAATGCTCTTGCTCATTAGAATTCTTGCAATATTGCATGTGTGTGTGTGTGTGTGTGTGTGAGAGAGAAAGAGAGAGAGTTTGGGTCAGTGCATATCCACACCTGCTTTACTCTTAACTTTCTCTACTCTTAAACTTTTCTTCAGCACAACACTGCTTGAATGGTATGCAGGGGCTGCGACTAATTTATCGCATGAACGGATGCATCTCTCTCTCTCTCTCTTGGCCTTGTGGGAGTCGAGCTCTTGGTAAAATCCGGTAAAATGGCATATCGCCGCATAAGAGAGAGATCATGCAATGTTCTTTTCGGAGAATTAAAAACAGGCAGCGTATAGCCAGCCGTACGGTACAACGGAATTTATGTGCAATCTTTAATTAAAGCCCATTTCGTTTAATTGAGGGAGAATGTTAACCACAGAAAGCATAATAACTCCTTCCTGCAGCTTTTTTATTGGGCTTGCCCTTGCAATTCGAGCGTTAATTAAGTCTGGTTACACAGGCTCCATAACATCCTACAAAACCCACAGTTAACCTTGCTCTCCCTCTCCCACTCAGAGATAACACTGTCAAATTGTCTAATCTGTGGCGGATCTGGATGTTTTTTTCTTTATTTTTCTTTATCATAAGCAACTCTTAAATCATGGCGATTGTCTTATTCAATACAGATTGTAGTGTAAGAAAAAGAAAAAAAAGACAAACAGTTCAACTTTCAAAAGTGTAATTTAGAGAGTGGTAATAAAACACAAGAACAAAGTCGGGGGAGGACGGCTTGAGCGGCTGGGGGATACCGTTTGACCCTGTTTCATTAGTGTTATGTAGTGCGATAAGCCACACGGGAGAGATAAATGGCATCGACCCAGCCTTCCACACAGGACAGACTTAATAGACTGAGCTTCCAGACACAATGCAATTTGGTTCAAGGCTACACATCTTCCGTCAGGAGTAATACTCGGGCAAACATCCACTTTTTAATGGCTTTTTAATTCTTAAAAACACGTCGAGCACCTATGACCATTCAGTTTTTCTTTCTTTTTTTCCCCCCACAAAGTTTTTTTAACTCAAACCGCAGCTATGTGGTGAAGACGTCACGTCCGCTCATAAAGGGGAAACTCATGCGCGGCAATTCTTCAGAACTGTTTAGCATTCTTTAAACAAAGGAACTGGTGGATCGGTTCCTCAATCGAAGCTGAAAAGCAAATGCCCTGACCTGACCTCAACCCAATGTGGAAGAGAGACAGAACGAAGGGCACAATTAAAGGACGCAATGATCATATGACTTAACGCTGCTATTATCATCATCATCATCTGCCCACATTGTTCCAAGTCAGAGCATGTGAGAAGGATTTTTTTTCCCCCTTTACCCTTCATTTACGTACTCACCACTTGGACACATGAAGCACAAACCTACAGTAAAAGCAGAAGAGTCGAGGGGTTTAAAGTGGCCTCAAGGTGAGAAAAGGAAATAGGGGGGTGGGGCTTAATCGTGTCATTCTGAGTTCAAAGTGTCACTTAAGGAAAGAGAGCGCGGCAGGTAGAGCATGGAGAAATGCAATAGCCGCGCATCACAGACACCATCAAAGCAACAGACAGCGAAAGCCAGTTATCCAGTTATCTTGCATCTCCATGGCTGCCTAAAAAGGTTGGCCCACTTTGAATGTCAAACTGAATTGATATGCTCAAAGCTTCGGATGGATATTTGACAGGATTTGATATAAAAGGCAGGACGAGAGAGGAGGAGTGAAAAAAAAAAAGAAAGAAAGAAATCTCTTACTGTGACATGTGACCTTTTCAGGAGAAGATATAAATATCAGGACAAACATTAAACATGAAGAAAGAAATTTACGACTAAAAATATCCACAGAACGACTTTTAAATCAGCGCAGGGGCTGTTAACAAGTAAATCCGTGTAGCTTACATCGACGCCGATGGAAATCCGCCGTCCCGTGTGGCACAACACTGAAAACGGTGTGCGCAATTAGCAGCATTATCTTGCAGACAATCAATGAGGGCGCCTCAGACGTGGCTTGATTTATAACCCAATCCCGGTAAACAAGCATATAAAGGAAACTCCTCCGACCACATAATAGCTGCTAAAAGTGGGCTAAGAACAAACGGGCCCAACAAGCAGAATTACTACGGCCATGAGTTACAGCCGAGGAGTGAGTGCGTGCCGCCGAAACATGTTTGTGAGCTTAATTGGACAATCAATGCTTATCCCCTGACCTGACCATCGACTTCTACATCAATACGTGTATATTAATGGCCAATAAACGAACAAAAGCAGACCAAAAGAGCCTAGTTATAGCTCCTTAAACACTGCTCCATCAGGGACAAGGTGAACTGACATTTCATTAAAGACTGAAAGTGGAAAATTTCGCCGGCTCGCAGTGATTACAGTCACGTAACACATCCTGACAGATTTCATGATGCTCTAGGTATATATATATATATCTCACACACAGGGTCATGTGTGTCTGATTTACTCCTCACATATTCACCAAGGTGCACAGAGATGCCGGCTGTTGACTGGCATGTGCGGGCACACAAATCACTATCTTCTACAAGCTCAAGGATTTCAAAAAAAAAAAAAAAAAACTCTCTAACTAGCTGAAGTGTGTAAGTCTTGATAAGTGAAGATTTGTTCTGATGGATATTGATTTTTTTTTTTACAGTGTGTCCTGACACGCAGCAAACAGATCAGCCCTGAAGGAACTTCGGTGACATTTGGAATTATCTCAGACTTTCTACGCTCCGGGACTCGAATTGTGACGGGGTCGCGGCAGAAAAGGTGAATTCCAAACCAACCGGGACATGAAGGTGGGAATTTTCATCTTTGTTAGCAAGTCCAGAAATAATACTTAGCGTCATTTCCCCACCCACATGAATAAACGTATAGAGCCAAAGCAATATGCAGCCCTTGGTGCATCTGCTGGCTGCCAAAGATAATCTTTTCCCGTTCAGGAGCAAACACAGTCATCCATCAGCCTGCAATATGGCCATAATGTTTTCTCTGCTGTGTGGTGTAATATATATACACATACTATATATATATATATAGATAGATAGATAGATAGATAGATAGATAGATAGATAGATAGATATATAGATATACACATCTGGCTAGCTTACAGCACTGCGGCATTACAGGAATGATAACAGCATGTTGGAGAGCTGTATTATGGCTGTATGGATGAAAAGAAAGAATGAGAGGAAGCACCAGAGTGGATAAGATCAGTTAGGTTTAAATAAATGATTGCTTAGAGAAGCTCAGGCAGCAGGTCCTCCATCTCCAGGGCTTCAATTAATCCATTAGCAGATGACAGAAGAACAAGCTCACTGCACAGGCAACAACACCCTGTCTGTGCAAAAGTGTGTGTGTGTGTGTGTGTGTGTGTGTGTGTATGCGGAAGAGGGTGAGGAGTTCTGGAAAAAAAAGCAGATGCCTCATTTATCCAATGGACAGAAGAAATTACTGTAAAAGCCATCTCTGACGCTGTGGCATTAAGGGTGCTGAGGTCTGCCTGCTGACGCATGAATAAGTAATGCAATAATGGATGCCTTACTTAGAGAAAATGTGGATGGATGGCCTAAATGCATGAAGCCCAAACAATACACAGCAAGAAAAAAAAAAAAAAAAATGACTGAGTGATGTCCACACATACTCAATCTCAGGGAATCGTCCGGTTTTATACAACAATCATCATTCTAAAAAGCACGAGGCACAACAAAAAAAGCTCAAAGCATTTTCTTTTTTTCTTCCATCATGCCCACACCCTCGCCCACTCTGACAGTTAATACTTCATCTACAAAGAGATGAATATGTAAATAGTCAGGAATTTTTAAGCACATGATTTTTTTGTTCGGTTATATCTCCTCACTGGATTTGAAGCGGTTTCGTTTCTGTCATATCTGTCTAACCATTAAAGTTTAATTTTTAAATTCCTCCTCAAGTACTGAAATTTCTCTCTCTCTCTCTCTCTCTCTCTGTCCTCCACTCACCCCCCCCCCCTTTCTCTCTCGATGAGTTTCGGCTCCTTCCACACTTTATTGTAGTTATTATTCACATGCTCGCCACTCAAAACGTCCCACTTAAAACAGAATAATCAGAGAATCACCTTGAATGGGTGAGCTGAAGTACTGTCGAAGGAAGAAAACACAAACATCTGGAGACATTATTTAACAATTAAAACATTCCCCACAAAAAAAAATAAAATCCTTCTTGACTCTGAGCCATTTTCATACAATACACTAAATTTGGCACTGAATCATATATCCTTTCCCATACAATGCCAAATTGGGCCCGGAACCACAAATCATAATTGTCCTGAGTAAGTGCCGTCTGAGTGTAAAAACAGTGGAAGGCGTTGCACAAAATAGCTCCCCATTTAACATGCAGATTAGTCATGCTGTTTACAATTGGGCAAATTAACACGTGGCACCCAAGATATGGAAAATAACTGACAGCTTTGTCAGTCTTACAGCAGTAACACGGGAAGGCTTGGTTCCTGTTTTAAAGAAATTAATTGAATGCTCAAGCTTTGGAGTTTCAAGGGTGGTAGCACACCTTTAATCCTGCTACACTGGAACCAGAAATAATGTCTTCCCACATAAAGGGAAGATTGATCTCCTCCTTCTGACAGCACTTCAGAAACAGTGGCCTTTAAACAAACAGAGCTGAGTGAAGGCAAGGGCAAAGCGAGGAAACCTGAGGCCAGTGAGAGATGCAAGCTCTTTATAAGTGTGTGTGTGTTTGACCTAGACAAGTTCCTTTTTTTCCTCATGATAAATCAAGGTTGACTTGTCACGATTTCTATCACCAAATGAAGGATTTTAAAGCACGAAATGGAAAACGGATTGCTAGCATATCCAGAACCACGGGCATGACTTAAAGCAGAATATAAAAAGGACCACACCCTTCTATTTGCCTGTAAAGAGCCTAAGAGCAAGCTAACGACACTCAGCCCTAGCTACCTTCTCATTAAGAAGACAATCAACTACTAAAAAGCTTCGTTATTTTCTAAAACAGCTGCTGACGTTTTCCGCTCTGGAGCGAACAGTCTAACAGGATTTCACGAGCAGCTCATCTCCCCACCATGTGATTCGTGTTGCCCGATTTTTCCCATATCACATCCACAGTGATTAAACAGGGAGGAAAAAAAGGAAGGTTCTGGTGAAGTGCTTTAATACGTGACAGAATGTGGGGGGAAAAAAACAGCAGAGACACACTCACATAATTCAATACCTGTGCTACAAGAAAATGAGTATGCAAATAATTAAAAAAAAGGAGAGAGAGAGAGAGAGATGTTGTAACCACCCAAGCCTCTAGTTTCTCACAGAGCAGTAACCTGAAGGAGTTCATACCCGCCAAGGTACCATGATAAACGATTCAGTGTGCGCATTATGCAAAAAACCTGGAAAACAAGGGGCTTTCAGATCACGGTTCCCCTCCATCAGTCCCGGGCTTTCCAGGCAATGTCACATCTTGGCACAAGGGACTAAATGACATTTGAAGTATCTAAGCTAAACTAACACATCTCACTCTCGGCTTGCTCATTCACACTTCCTCTATTTTGTGGTCACGCCTTCGGAAATCAAATGTCAGTCACGATGACATCACCTGAGTGAATCTCAGTTCACGTAAATACAACAACAACGAAAAGGGAACTGTGTGATCTCATTTTCATACGATTCTTTTAAAATGACAAATGAGGTGTATTTGTGAGTAATGGGTAACTGGCAACATTCCATCTCTATCTGAAGTCCACGCAGCAGATCATTTTATTGACACACCATACAGAGGGAGGTACACAGTAGGTGGGTGCGCACCATCCATTTGAAACAAAAGCAGGGGATCTCCAAATAATGCCGGACTGAGAACCTTTGTCTTCCTTAATCTGTTTGTTTATCAGTAGATAAGATTCGATAATGATGTGAGGAGGGCAGCAGCCACCACCCAAATCCCCCCAAACCTTCCAAGCATGTATGATATTACAGAGTTCAACAAACAGAGCAGAAAGCTTCACACACACACACACACACACACACACACACTGTAGCTGGTAGAACAGAACTTATTAACAGGAAGTTAGGTTTCGGTGACTAGTGTGACGTCATATCATAAATGAAACCCGGGTCAAAAAAGCACACAAAATCCCTTGACTCATACACTTATAGGCGTGTTTATGATCACACAACCCGTCATCTTTCACTCTCTCTCTCTCTCTCTCTCTCTCTCACACACACACACACGCACGCGCGCGCGCAGAGACAACGCGGCAACATTCGGAAACCGAAACTAATGAATAAAGTCGGGCAAGTATAAATAAATACGCACTGTTCTCTGATATATGATATCATACTGAGAAAGCGGCACACACCTAATCTCACACACCAGGGACGCATACTGTCACTGATCACACTCTGTCCTTCAGCTGATCGCAATCATATTCCATTAATATATTAAAGCTGAATATTAGAATATTACTACGACCTTGGAAGTAGGAGTTATTATTATTATTATTATACTCCTCATAATGTTCACCAGCTATACAGTAACTGCAGACTATTTCAGTACAATATTTTTTTCATTAATATATTATTATTAATTAAAGTGAAACATATCCGAAAGCCTGGTGATCTCACCACTTGTTGATGATCTCTATGTTATAATGAATTAAAGATCGGATCACGCAGCCTACCTCGAGGAAACATCGCAGCACCAAGGAAAGCACCGAAGAGGAAAACTAAACGCATCATTCCAAAGCCGGGGCTCCTGTCCACAAACACGGGCTGGTCTCAACCTCAGCGAGGATGTCCGAGCACTTTGTTGTTTTTTCAGAGCAAAAGCCGTGGAACGGAGACACTGAAGTTGTGTGTAGGCTCAGTGCGGAGTGTCGCGGATACTGACTGTACGCCGAGGTGACGACTGGAGGAGGTGTGTGTGTGAGCGCCGGGAGCGCGCCGGACTTTGAGGAAGAGTTGGCCCACAGAAACCCCGCCCACCGCCCCGCCCCGCCTACAGA
>JAOVVA010000009.1:7601685-7611806 GCA_028565275.1 Leiocassis micropogon | reverse complement strand
CCCGAAATAACACAGATTTTTGACCCAGCATAAACAACCCAACGATGTGTTTACAGAAACCTACTAGTAGTACTACTACTAATGAACGGAGTAAGCACAGTCAAAGCCCAGGGATTCTGCGTGCTGTCGCGTTGTATTCAACGAGTAGCATATATTTTTGTGTTTGTTGCATATCTGGGGGAGTATGTCTGCAGTTTTATCGATAAATCTGCTAATATCTGCACACGCGTTTATGAGCCTTTTGAGCCACTTTGCAAAAGGCAGTGTTTATTGTTTAGTGTATATTTAAAGCGCATAAACACAGTAAAACAAAGATCCATTTTCTCAAAACGTGCGTTCTTAATGGCCAGATCTGTAGCTTCCGCATTAGCATTTGACCTGTACCCTAGCTATAGACATAGCCTTATGTTTTTTGTTTGAAATTAATATTGGATATTTATAATAGTAAAACTTCACCATAATGAAGAAAAGTCTGTACTTGTATCCTGACTTAATTGACTTAATCTGTGACACAAGCTAAGCAGTTTTCATTGACAGGGAATCCCTACTCTGTTAAAAAAAAGCCCATGTAGTTCATGCTTTAGCTGTATTTAAGCATGCTTGCTTTTATAGATTTTATAACGCTTGTGTAAACTTGTGTAACATAATACCTGTTTTTATGTATCAAGGCTGAAATAACAACAAAAGGAGACTCAACCATGATTTAACCTATATACATGCAAATGCATAGCATACTTAGCATACTGCTGCACATACTCCAGACGCACCTTTCATATAACCAGGGCCTTTTAACAGAGAAGGTCATTTCTATTCACATGGGTTGTGCTTTATTAAAGAGCATGTTTAATTTGTTTAGCTGATGTCTTCTAACACTTTTAGACATGCCTTTAGTCTGGGGATCTCACCATATTTCTTTTTGTGGATGACTACACTTTCAACAAATCATATGAGCTAATGCACCCAGGATTCACTGGCATATCATCGTTGAACTTTTTGCTTGAAGTTAATTAGGGAAAATAGGAGCAAACATTTCACCCTACATAAGTGGAGATGAAACATTATTTGGTCTTACATGACTGACTGCAAAGCTGTTTTAATTCTCTGCACCAAAGAGGAGAATAAAAAAAGCTGCTGTAAATAAATTCATTTTGGCCAATATACTGTACTGTAAAGTCAAGCTCTGTGTAAGTGGTATCGGTAGCAATTATTTCGTAAAGGATGCAGTTCCACATCTGACGATTTCCAGACGCTGGTGTTCATTAGGATGATTCATTAAGCAATTATTTAGAAATGTGTCATATAAAATAGTGCTAAACACTGTGGCATAAAAGGCAAGAACTTTTGCGCTATTGTGCAGTAATAATGTGGTCTTAAATATCGCCTAATCCTGGCAGAAAGCATATGGATAATAAACGTAGTGTAAACAGTGTATGTTTTAATTTCATTAAAAGCTTGTGATTTTAATCAAACATGCTATTTACATTATACGTTATAAACACAGGTTCTAATCTTTGGCAGATTTTTGTGGAAAAATAATAAATCATGTTAAAAAACTGAAGTTAACTAACAGATTGGATTCTCAGGCATAATCAGAGACACTTACAGGGACACTTAACACTTAGCGGAGCCTTTGCTAGCAATTGGAGTAAAGTTCTTCTTCTTTGTCTTTTGGCTGTTCCCTTTCAGGGGTCGCCACAGCGAATCATCCTAGTAAAGTTAAAGTTGCTAAAAAAAAGTTCTGATTTTTTTTTTTTTTTTTGACATTTTTAGTTGATTCATCTGCTAGTGTTTTTGAAGTTGGAATTGTAGAAGGTAACACTGGCCTTTTCCACTTAAATTACTTTTAAATGAAATAACATTCACCAGTAACTGGTGACAGGATCATGGGCACCCAAATCTCATCTATGACTGTGGGCACCAAAAGCTAGCCTGTCTAGTTGGATCTCACAGAAAAGCCAATGTTGCACATTTGCTGAAAAAAAAAAAAATTCTGGCTACAACAGACAGGTGTACAGTATGTGGCTTCGCAGGCAAAAAGTTCACGGTTGTTGATCCAGCCTCCAAATTCCCCAGATCTCAATCTGAGCACCAATGGAATGCACCAGACAAACAAGTCCGATCCATGCAGGCTCCACCCCGCCACCCACAGCACCCAATAGATCCCGTGCCAAACACCACAGCACACCCTGTGAGGTCTTGTGGAGTCGTGGGCTTAATGTTTTGTACTTCAAGGAAGAAATTTAATATCTAGCTAAGACCCATGCATAACCATACACCTAATGTTGTTATTTTTGTGTGTGTTATACAACTCACCTTTTAAATCAGCTTGACAACTTAAAACCTCTATCTGCAATGCTGCCAGTGCCCTCTTAGGAAAATCTGTTTATTTCCACCCCGTTTATTCCTCTGCTGTACCATGCTGATTTCATTCATTCATTCATTCGTCTTCATTAAACACTTAATCCTGATCAGGCCTATGAATACACCCTAGATGAGAGTCCAATCAATCGCAAGGCACCATGGACACACATTCACACCTAGGGGCAATTTAGCGCAATCAATCCACCTACCCGCATCAATTCAGTAGGAACTCCACTGAGGCAGTAACCTGAGCTCAGGATCGAATCCTGCAGCTGTGAGGCCGCAACCACTCAGTGTGTGACCGTGTTGCCTGCAAATATTTCTGTGAGACATCATTTAGTTTTTTATGATTTCATTAAATATCATTTTTCAGTAACCCACTTTCTCTAATATCAAAGTGGATAAAATTACTATTGGTGTTAGAAAATCAATATTAGATCCACTAGATGACTGAAAAGATTAAATTTACCAAGGAAGTTCAAAATTCTAAATTATTTGGAGCAGGCTATTTGCCAACTGTGATGAAACCTGAGGCAGATGCTTTGCATGCATGGCACACAACCAAAACCTTCTGGTCTTCAACTGATTTGTGAGTCTTCTCAACAGAATAAAAGAGAGTCCTAGTCTTGCTGAACCAGCAGCAGGACTTTTCCTAAATTTCCTAAAGTGAAACCTGACGTTATGCTTTTGTTGTCCTTGTACCATTTCTTCTTTGAAGGTCTTTATTGATGTAGCAAACTACATCATTAGTGGCTGCTGAATTGGATTTCTAAAGGTCATGATCCATTTCAGCAGCATGTTCTAACATTTTCCCCTCATGAGCTGCGGATTGAAACCTAGCTTTCACACTAAAGGGGATTAAGATCCAGCATGCTGATGGTAGTATTTTTTTTTCTCTATTTTATTCCGAAAGGCAGATGAAACATGCTTTAGAACTACACTGTCCTTCCAGACTTTAATAAACTTCCTAAAAGTTTTAAAGCCAACCACATACAGGACTGTACATTATATCATGCTTCTGTGTTGTTCTGCAACAGGAGGTCTCTTAGCAGTTAGCCAATCAATAATTAATTAAAGGCTAGTGGACTGAAGAGGAGGCCAAGTTTGTAAGTGAAGCTGTATTCCGAATTTCTTTATGCAGCTATGGCTTTTGCTTGCATGGACTGCAATATTGAGGATTCTGTTTAAGTTGTGCCACACACTGTGATCGCTCTGGCTTTGACTGTCAGCAAGCAGTGCATTTTCTTTAGAGCCATCAGACTCAGTCTTATGATCGGTTTTGACTTTTATGTCTCAGTGAATAAATCATAAGGGCACGGGACAATTGATTCTTGTCTATCATTTGTATCACTGATCCTTGATGCATAGAGGCCACTGAAACAGCACGACAAGGAGAATGCAAGATCAGCACTCAGCCAACATATTTAATCCTATTATAAAACAGAACTGCTATCTACTGTATGCTGCCTGTGCCTCATTTTTGTTATTTTCTTTTAGCATTGTCATTGTCAAGCACTGTGTTTTATTTTCTTTTAAATAAATGCTGCTGGAACCGTTTTACAGCTTCAGGCAGCAGCTCCCTGTTGAGAGTCATTTCAAGCCAGTGCGTTTGAAGTCACGGTTAATCACAGCTCTCTGATGGCTTTAATCAGTTAGTATGAAGGTAAACACACTTATTTACTGTACTGCATTGCCTATGTAGTATAAATGTCCACTGTTTTACGTCTTGGCCATACTCTAAAGGCCAACACGATGTTATATTGTTATTTGCTCACATGTTAAACTATTTATTTATTTTATTTTTTTTTACCCCCAGGCATACCCAACTATTTTAATGGCCTATGCGCTGTAACTGGTTAGTTGGTGTGCTGGGATTAAGCATCAATCATAATAGCATTTTTTTTTTTTTTTACAACCACATGCACGCTGAATATAAATTTTAGCTGGGGTATTCAGGATTTTTGTGATCTCAAGCGATAAGAAATTCAATCATTCAGCGACGTTCCATATGGAACCATTTTCATTGCGCAGTGGAGTGCTTTGGTATATTCAGTGCATTTTTAATGTAGCACGCACGCACACACACACACACACACACATTTCACTCTATCAGCTCTTCTAGCTTTTATTGAATATTGCTTTTGTGTTCAGACCTTCATTTTTCATTGGAATCCTAACGTTTTGACAAAGCAGGTTTATCTTTTTGCCTTCAACACTGAGAGAGGTAAGCTAAGGTATTTTAATATTTCAACATTTTCGCAGTAGAAATGTTAACACAAATGTTTCTGCAATCTTTGTTTCGCTCTATCAAGGAAAAACTATTACTGAAGACTTTTTTTTTCTTTTCAGGTTGTTGAGCATCACTGTATTGTCTTGCGTGCACATTAGCGATGTAACCAAATACAATATGAAATAGGATGTGTATGAATGTGTATGAATAGGATGTGCATAGGATATCTGCTGTTTGGGCTTAGCACCGGATTTCATCCGGCCTTACTGGCTCCATATAGCCTACGCAGACCACACAGAGTGCAAAGGACAACATATGTCTACTCGGGTGTCCAAAAAAACAAAAAAACAAAAAAAAAACATGTTTAGATCACGCCAAAATCCAAATCCAGATATTTGGAGCAGTAAACAGATGTGGATACAGATGCAGACAGTGGCATTATCTTACTCTCCTGATTTACACATATACATTTATTCTCAATACATTTTCAGTTAAAAAAAATATCTAAACAGATAACTTAATAAAAACCTTGTGTGGTCCTCAAGGCTGGTGTTGAGAACCACCATGGCAAGACAAACAGGGGTGTAATGTTACACTCCACATGCACCTTTTGTCTGCCGTACCATATTGTCTCACCACCTTCCACCATTTCGAGCGGTGTCAAGCTTAGCCTTGTGTATGTACTGATAACTCAGTGAGACTAAGCAAACAAAAGAAAAATTCCAAAAGCACGTTTCTGGTTCCTCCGGCCTGCTTTGAGTCAGGTAGATCATGGAGATAGGCAGATGGAAACTTGACCCGAAATCAAAGACAAATAACAGGTCCGGCCGCTGTGGCTGACTCAGGTTTCTCAGACATGGATGAATTCACAGAGTGCACGTTCAGGTGCTGAAAGGTGCTGTCTCTAAGCCTAAAACAAACAAACAATGACTTTAACTGAAAGGTAAGTGTGTGAGACTTCCCAGATTCCAGATTTGAATACAGATCACTGGCACATGTTGAGTCTGTAAATGAAAGAAAAAAAAATATTTTTGGCATGAAGAAATGAAAAAAAAATGATCCTGATGGTCATATATTTTTACAATAGGATGTTGTTGTTTTGTACTATATAGAGTATAAAGGGATAGTTCTCAAAGTGAAATCCAGGGGACCCCAGGGATCTTTTAAACAAGACCAGGGAATCCAAGTGGTATAAATCACAACCTACCAAGGAATCTAATGACCACTTTAATAAAAAATGTCAGAAATGGCTTTTAGGTGGCAAGGTGGTGTATTGGTCAGCACTGTTGCCTTGCACCTCCAGGGTCTGGGTTCGATTCCCAGCCAGGCTTGAATCCTGTCTCTGCGTGCATGGAGTTTGCATGTTCTCTCCGTGCTTGGTGGGTTTCCTCCCACAGTCCAAAGACATGTACTGTAGGTTAAGTTAATTGGTGTTCCCAAATTATCCATAGTGTGTGAATGAGTGTGTCCATCTGCAATGGATTGTCACCCTGTCCAGGGTGTGCCCCGCCCCGTGCCCTAAGCCTCCTGGGATAGACTTCAGACCCCCTGCCACCCTGAATACAGGATAAAGCGGTGTAGACGATGAGTGAGTGAGAAATGGATTTCTGGCTCCATTAACTATTATTGCACACACACTCACACACACACACACACACACACACACACACACATAAATAATGTACCTAATATTGTGTGTTACTGTTGTGTAGTCTCCATGAAATAAAACCTGTATCGAGAAGCTCTTTGAATTTGAATTTTTATATTTTTATTTCACAGTCAAAAGGCTTCCTAGTTGCCAAAAGTTTGGGAAATGCTGCTGTAAAGCACCGAAGACCTCAGCGCATTGTTGTTTTCTGTGCCACATCTGACTTGTTTTGACTAAGGTTCAGTGAGTGTTTTGCAGGCTGTGGCATGACAGGTGTGTGTATGTGTGTGTGTTTTTCCACTAGCGACTCTGTTATTTCTCTCCAAATAACTGGATCTGCGGAGGTGCCATATGGGTCATATTACATGTACACGTCCGTAGTCAGGCGCATGGCCTGCATTATAATCAAAAACTCTATCACAAGTCTACTTCAATTGACTTACCACTACTGTAAATATGTGACGAACATTTTTTCTTCTTTTTTTTAAATAAATTAAGAGGAGCTTATTCTTTTAAATCATCTATAGCTCCAGGTCAGGCTCAGAGTTAATAACTACAAAATCTAGTTCACAAATTGCTGAAATAATGTAGTTCCCACATTAAAATGTCCAAGCACTTAATGCCTTAGACATAATTTCCCACATATACCCTGTGGTGTAATGCAATATTTTGGAGCATGGGCATGGTTATGGCGCAATAATTATAAGAGGAGAGGCAGGATTTTGGCAGCTGTGCACTTCTAAATACACTGGGAAAGTCAAAGACTGCCAAGTGTTTCAGTCATGTGTAGCGTGTTTGTAGTGTGTGTCTCCTTGTAGACACTGGATGTGAGTGTGTCAAAAAACAGTCAGCATCAGCAGCTCATGACCAGCCTTTGACTTAGGACACTTAGGGACAGAGAGACCGAACTAGAACATTCTGTCTTCTAAAGAAAAAGGCTCTACAGTGGCGGACATTTGCCCACCACTGTAAATCAGAGTTTTATTGATCTGGAAAAGATATATACTTCCATAAAACTCTTCATTTACACCAATCAGCCATAGCATTATGGCCACTGCCAGGTGAAGAGAATAATATTGATCACCAATTATACACCCAGAAACAGAAGCCAGGATCATAAGCAGCCAAGACTGGAGGGAAGTAAAGGCCAGCCCGTTCAGTCCGATCCCACAGAAAAACCAATGCAGCAAAAGTTGCCAAAAAAGACAATGCTGGCCACAGTAGAAAGACCCAACACCCAGTGCACCACAGTCTGCTTGTGCATTGTGCATTGTGCCTGCCTAGCAAGCAAAGAGACCAAGGCCACTGCCCTGACCTCCAGATTTGGCCACATCCCAATTTGATTAAACACACATGGGACAAAAATGTCTGAATCCACAGAGGCTCCACCCTGCAACCCACAGAACACTCCCAGAGGCCCTCCAGAACCACGCCTCAAAGGGCCTGATGGCACAAGGAGAACCCACAAATGGGTGGTTTTAATGTTAATAGATTTGTTTGGAACAAAGAACTGATTCATTTTTCCTTAGAAAAATAAGGTGCATTATTATTATTATTATTATTATTAAATTCTCAGCAAGCTTTCATCTTAACAGTGGGTGGGTTTCTTTTTTCTTTAATTTAGGCTCTATATGCGTGTGTATGAGTGTGTTTAATAATAGTATGGCACTACAGGGAGCACGGCCAGACCCTGGGCCATCAGGCCTTTGCTTATGTTGAACCTTACTTATGGATGCTTTTCCTTGTCCCCTGTTCTTCAGATGAGGTTCTTTTCTTAGCATGTGTCACTGTAATATTTTCCACAGGGCCAAGGCCTTGAATGATTTAAATGCTGAGTGTATTTTTTTCCCCCGTTAACATAATTTGACAGTCCATTGAGTGACCTTACATTCCATTCAACTCATTTTTAATCTCGCCATGTTTCTCACTACATGACACTGTTCCCAGAATTCCCTGCGTTCCGATATCAACCCCCCTCCCCTCCCATTTTTGTGGGGGGATAAGGTGGGGTGGGGGATATTTAACATGTGGTGCACTAATGCATTCTAACACGCATCCAGGTTTTCTACAAAGCCTAGAAATAAGATGCATGGTGAGAACTTGAGAATGTAATGCCTGTCAAACAAACAAAGAGATGGCTGAACAGTCGTGGTGCATTTCTGGTGGATGAGGGAGCTGTGCACAAGCTGCTAGCTTCAACTTTCAGTTCACCACTTTCAGAGAAAAGCAATTAAATCAAGTTTGATCCTAGAAAGGCTCTGGATGCTCGCCCTAAGCCCCGCATTACACTAATCCCACCCAGGAAACTCAATACGGAGTGGTGAAACCCGTATGTCTCTCTCTCTCTCTCTCTCTCTCTCCCTCTCTCTCTCTATCTAGCTCTTTCTTGCACACCCACTCACCGATCACACAGGGTGGCTAAAGATTCATAGCTTTCTTTCAAAATGTGTCTAAAGGATTACGTCTTGTTTGGACAGAGGTCTGTCACCATTTGTTTGTGGCCTTTTCAGTTTTTTAGCATGTAATGGCTATCAGTGTCTGGATGATGATCCTCTAATCAGTCCCTCGTTATGCAGCTAAAACACATAAATCTATCATTTCAACTTCATAAATCACGAGCACTGTGCTCAAGGTCAGAATGTGAATTACTGTACCAAACCTTGCGATTCCTTGTCCTTCCGGCACTGTCTCTTCAGTTGGATGTGACCTTCAGCTTACACAGACTATAAACTCAAACAGATGTTTGCAAATGATAAAGGCTCACCTATTGTTAGCAATATTGTTAAATCCATATATCTTGTCTGCAGGCATATTTTGTCTTAACTCTTGTAAAATATATAGGACGGAACTTTTGATTGTTCAAAACAAAAGAACACAGTTATGAGAGCAAAAACTACCTTTATGTCTCTATATAATCCCTGCTATATTAATGCACTTATCTCAGTGTTTCAACAGTGCCTGTATACCATCAAGGTAGGAAGTCTATCAATATGCCAAAGCCATGATCAGACTCCCTGCTTCATGTATTGAAGCAATGCACCTGAAATGCTGGCATCCCAGGAACTCCTTTAATGGCCCAAACATGTGGAAATAGCTTGGAGCAATGTCAGGATGTGGCAATAACTTCCAGTCGAGTTGGTGTAATTAGCAAATGAATCTGTGCACAGTTCCCACAGACAGAACACATTTTTTCTTCAAGTTGGCAACAATCCCACTTCTTGAATGTTCACAAGAACAACTGCATACTGACCGACCTTTGTCGGGATTGTCATTCATGGCTATACGGACTTCTTTACAATGTTTGCACCATTCATATATTGTTGAATGCATCGAGTATAAAGTCTTATCTCTGTACTGTGCATGAAGTCTTTTCTAAATGTCAACGGGTTTTACACCTCCATTTACAAGTCCTGGTTTGATTTGAACGCCCGCCCCCCTTTCAATTCAGGGCTTGATCATATGTGACAAAGGTATCAGTCATGACTGACTCATTTTCAAGTATTTTGCCTTGATGTCAAAAGCTTTAGACCTTGAGGATTTGGGCTGATGGTATTATCATTACGAATTAGAGCTATAAATAACAGCATGACATTTAGGTACTCTTTCATTCTATTTATCTAATACTCTGTGACTGAGCTGGGAGTGATGAATTTAGTTAAACTGCTACTGTGCTTTAATGCCAGCTACTTCAACCCAGTTACTCTCAGCTGCTCATAAGTGAAACATTTGCACAAAATAACACAAAATTACACACAATTATTCACAAATACAGACTAACAAAAAACTCAAAAGCATTTTGGTGTTTTTGTGTTTTTTTAACTGAAGGTTCTGAAATTTCTTTCAATATCTATCTATCAATCAATCTATCTATCTATACTGTAC
>JAOVVA010000009.1:7587936-7601585 GCA_028565275.1 Leiocassis micropogon | reverse complement strand
GGTCTTTCACATGGAATTCCAATGAAATTGATTCATGTTTGTGGCTGTAATGTGACAAAATGTGGAAAAGTTCAAGGATCTATTAAAATCTATTAAAAATTGTCAGACCCGAGCCACACTGAAGTCTACGCTTGTGTGAATTCAGTCCAGATGTTACCAAACCTTGATATCATACATTCCTTCTCATGAATGACCTATTTTTACCTTAGGTCCTTAATTTCAGTCTGGTCCAGTTAATATCCACTGCAGATCTTAACTATTGTATATTATTTTATATTCTGAATTTTGATTACCTGTGTTTGTTTTGTGCTTCTAATAAAATGTTTAATAATCATAGAAATTATTATAAATCTACAAAGACTTTTATTATATACAAAGAGTTTTATTATAATACCTTATAAATATGAGCCTCATGGAGTTTGCTTATTTTTTATTAGTAAATATAAAAATACACAGGTGCCAGAAAAAAAAAATATTAACCCTATATGTTCACCTTATGATGCATTCAAATAATAATAATAATAAAAAAAAGTGGTTCATAATTTCGTACAATTTGAAACACATAAACATGTGGACAAATAATGTGGACAATGAGCAGTGATACCTTTCGTGTATCAGAAGAGACTCTGGACAGATTTCAGTCGGGTTTGAAGTCAAAGTTAGGGATTATATTTTTCTGTAACTTTTTAGAAGTTGAACACAAGAAAAATCTAGAGTGGTGTAACAACCTCACTGAGACCTGGATACTACTATATATTGCGGTTGTTAGTGTGTGTGTGTGTGTGTGTGTGTGTGTGCATGCAAGATGCCGGTCATGCATATAGTTCTCAGCTTCTCAGATACCTAATGATGTGCTGGGGAGGAGACACACTCATCAGCCCTCTTGCCCTCCATTCTCAAACAGAATGACAATCAGGTATGATAATTAATATTGCTTTTCCATGACTGCGGATGGTTATCAGCTTCAAGCACATCATTTTTCAGGTGAATGATTTCATCTTTTTTTCCCCATCGTTGTTTGGTGCTGCGTTAATAGCAGCCTTCAAGCAACATGAGGCAGGCATTCAAGAGGAGGATGAGTTGGCTATACTATGATGAAAGAATAGGTAATGGACAAAGAGGTGCTTAGATGCTCTCTCCAGTGACTCTCTCCTCCTCACTGAGCCAGGGTACTCACTGTAGGTCTGTTTTGTTGTAGTGTTTGTGTTTGACTTTAAAGCACAATAAAAAGTTGCTAATAACCTAATATCTAATAAAAGATATGGAGGTGTATGAGCTTTCCGATATAATGAGGTAATTTCGCAATATTTAAGTCATCTCGCTCGTTCTTAGTTCTGCTTTGTTGATTTTATTGGGATTCACTCTAAAGTCTTTTTGATAAAGTTTTAGCTCATACTCCCAGTGAGCTCCCACTGAAGCAGAGCTAATCATGAACTAAATTATCTGTTTACAATCATTCTAAATAATATCAACAAGGGGAACCACGCTGCTTGTGGAGGATTTATTTTTAGTTCAGTGCTGGTATGAAAAGGTCCTCCTGTTTAATTCAAGCAGGTGGACATATACATTATTTCAAAGAAAGGGTCATTCGGGGAATACTCTGTTTACTGTAATGATGTGAACTTTTTGTGTGTTTGACTAAATGAAGGTTCAAGGAAGGGTGTGGTAATAGTAATTTGCAGACAAGCATGTCAGAACACACAACTCCTTAACCCGTGAGGCGGATATACAGTAGGCTATAAATCATAAGATCACATCGAGATCCTAGCAATGACTGGTGAACATTGGGAAATGACCAGGTCGTCTTTTTCACATTGGGATGTTTGATGGGAACCTATATCTGCATGATTTTATGCATTGTGCTGTTACCACCTGATTAGATGATGAGGAAGGGAAGATGTAGAAATCTTTCTATTGAAGTGTCATTAAGTCTGTCTAATATATGTCAAATACAGACAACATTTTGGAGAGCGTTTCAGCTTATTGGAGAAAAATGACAGTAAACCCAGTGAATCTTTGGTCGAAAATTCAGTGTGTTTGACTGAATCAATTAATCAAGATGAGAAAATTAATTATTCAGTATTGAGTCTACAGAGATGTTACAATCTTCAAGGGCAAGCAGATATTCTGATTCCTGACGCAACCCGAGAAAAATCATCTCGGCCGATGTTTTGAGGCGAGACTGCATGTATAAAAGCTGGACAGAGAAGTGCTTTTGTGTCTGTCTTTCATCTGTCATCTGATATATGGGCTTATTGCTTGCTAAATGGTTTGTTTTATAGACTAAGATGTCCTGTCCTGTTTCGCTAAAGCACAAGACATCCAGCCCTACGTGTCTATCTTTTTATTTTGTCTTCACCAAGTTTACACATTCAACTGATGTTTCCCTGGCAGTCTTTAAGAATGCATCAGTGAAATTTGCACATTATTCAGAAGATGACCTTTATCTAACCTCTGCAACCCCAACACACAATGAGATTACCAACACAATGCAAACACAGGCTCATACACACTAATGCGCCAAGCACCATGTTGGTCAAATCAATGCATTTTTACCTGCTTAGCATGCGCATTTGAATTGCATGTGAATAGAGAGCCATGGATGCTGAAGATATCTGCACTGCATGAAGATAATAATAATTTTAGTCATCATTAGTGTGCAGTGTGCAACAGGGATTAAGTGTTTTTGTTTTTGGCGGATAGAGAATCACAGGATGAAGTGTGTAACCGTGCGTACATGCCTATGTTTTTGCCTGCCTCAAGCAGTCGTATTATCCCGTGTGTGTAGGTGGATTGAAGTGTGGTGTGTATAAAAACATCCTACTATACCTCCACAACACCATCTTCTGAACAACTAATTGACTACAGTGTATTTTTAAACTTATTGAACTTTAATTGCACCAAAAAACCGAACGGATCTCCGAGGGAATGCCGTGTGAGAATTTAACAGAAGAGCTCATTTGTCACAGAGTACAAAACCGTGATGGGTGCGAGCTTTATAACGAGCTAAGTTTGAGTCATATGCCCAGGGCTCAGCAAGAGCTCGTTCTTTCTTTCCTTCAAGAGCATGAACTCGGCATAACTACAGAATGAAGTACTTCACATTATGCAGAGTTGTGCATATGGTCCTAAAAGGGCTTGGATGATTTTGAAATATTAGATATTAAACCGCCTGCATCCCTTCATACCACAGTGCTGTCGAATCCTCACATCTGATTGGTTAGAAGCTTTTCATGAATTTAACATAACCACACGTAGTGACTACTATAATTGAAATCACATATTAATGCAGTATCCTGTCTAGAGCAACTCATTCACGGGGAAAGAAAAACATATATTTGTTGACATAGTAGTATGAGTTGTGTAAGGAGATCTTTTTTTTAATATTGCTGAAGGATCTATTGGGTATCATTGCTTTGTAACAGTGAGTGATTATTCCGCCTCAAGAGAATCTTCAGAACAGAGGAATTTTTTTTTCTGCAAAAAAAAAAAAAAAGTAAAGCACAATAAAATAGTTTTGCATTTACAAAAGTAGAAAATGGGCACACATAAGTGTTTCAGGATTTAATCAGGATATTTTTTCTTTTCCTGGTGTTTGCCTAGAGTGAAAAAAAAAACTTTCTTTAGTGCTGGCAGTCTCATGACAGGGAATTATACTAATTCTGACAAGCTGTGGTAGCTATATTAGCCATATCAAAAGTTAACATAGAGCTAGACTTCAAAGAACATCAAAACAGTGCTAAAACCCCAGAGTGTGCCTGTCTATCTGTCTGTCTGTCTGTCTGTCTGTCTAGCAGTCTGTCTCTGACTGTATATCTGCTTTTCTGCTTGTATTTCATTCTGTTTTGCTTCAAAGGTAGAGGAGGAACTGGTTAATACTTGTCTGTCTGTCTGTCTTCTGCCTGGTTTTCATTCAGTTTGTCTTCTCTCACCTTGCGCTGTCTGCTTCCACATTTTTATTGAAAGATTTTTCATTCAATCTGTCTTCAGGACGAAGGAAGGACTTGCTCTTATCTGTCTTTTCTGTCCCCCAAAAGTCTTCAAGACCTGATGTCTACCTTTCTTCTGGACATCTTACAGTACATTCATTTTGTCTTCAGCACTAGAAATGATTTGCTCTTACATATCTTTTTGACTGTCTACTTGTCTATCTGTCTGTATTTCTTTCAGTTTGTCTTCAGGACTATAGGGGGACTTGCTCTTTCTTGTCTGCATGATCCTCTACCTGTTTCCTGCCTGTCTTTCATTCAGGACTAGGAGAAGACTTAATCTTGCCTCTGTCTTTGTCTCTGCCTCTCAACCTGTCTGTCTTTTAGTTTGTCTTCAGGACTAGAGAAGTACATGCTGTCATCTGTCTATCAGGCTGTTTACATGTTTTTCTGCCCGTCCTTTATTCAGCTTGTCTTTAGCACTAGGGAAAACTTGCCCCGTACTTGTCTGTCTGACTGTCAACCTGTCAGTCATTCTGATTGTCTTCAGGACTAGGGCAGGACATGCTCTGTGTGTCTTTCTGTCTGATGCATTCAGTTTATTTTTAGGACTAGGAGAGTACTTGTCCTGTCCAAGTCTCTACTCATCTGTTATTGAGTTTTTCTATAGGTGAGGGAATGGTCTTACATTTCTCTCTGACTCCATGTCTTTTTCTCTCTTTCTTACCCATCTCTCTCTCTCTCTCTCTCTCTCTCTCTCTCTCTATCTATATATATATATATATATATATACACCACACTGTCTGGAACAGGGCATTGAAAGATTGATCAAATCCAACATTTTGTGTGTGTGTGTGTGTTTGTATACACAGCAGGAAAGCATCTGCTGACCTATCTGGGCTAATCATTCATCCCTTTGATTTACCTTCCTGTTTTTCACCAGAGTCTTAGTAATAGTCATGCCATCTATCTTGGTCCCATTTTTGTCTTTTTCTTACTCACATAAATATGTGCCTCTGTCAGTCTCACTGACTTATTCCTGGTCAGAAAAGGCTTCATCTTGTACATATCACTTACATCATGTCCTTTGTCTATTTAATGTCTGAGCTGTGAAGTCTTTTTATTTTTCTAACGACAACAACAGCGGAAGCGATGCCAATCAAAATCGTAAGGAGAAAACTGGAGGTTGTTTTACATGACAGCACAATGGATTAATTAGACACTGTAAAAAGTCAGAACTTCTTGACAGTTACAGACTATTTATTGTGCTTGTAGCTACAAGAATTTTCTAATTATTTGAAGTTATTTAAAATGCATAGATGATTACTTAACTACCCAATGGAAGGCAATACATTTTATATAGGAAAAGGAATAAACAGCATGTTAATATGATGCATGTGTGTTAAAGGGCTTATAATGAATGTGATCTGGCATGAAGGAGGCTAAGAAATATAATTCTGTTTTTTTTATGATAATCTGTTTCTAGTATGTAGGGTGTGATGGAAATTTAGTGCAGTTTAAAGCTGCCATGTCTCATGTTAGTCAGAGACTTTGCGGAGAGTTGAATAGGGCAAACCAGGTCAAGATGCAGTATACTGTACACAGTACGCAATCAAAAACAGCTTGCTGGAAGTGTTTAAAATGCTTACAAATGCATATTCCTTAATTGTATATTACAGTGGCCCAGAAGGGCTATACACTTAAAAATTAAAAAGGAGCAGGAGACTTTGGGCACAAGGCGGGCTATAACCTGGACAAGGAGCCAATCCATCACAGAGCACACACACTATGGGAACAACAGTGAACAAAATTTCCATGTCTTTGGACTGTGGGAGGAAACCAGTACCTGGAAGAAACCAACCAAGCATGGGGAGAACATGCAAAGTCCATGCACACTGACCCAGGAGGTGCGAGGCCACAGTGCTACCCACTAAATCTCCCTGCCGCCCTCAACAGTTAGTATAATAATTTTCACACACAACTGCATACAGTTACCAGATAAAACTAAACTTTCTTTCAGCTGTCAAGGGGTCGCTACAGCGGACCATCCAATCCGCACACAACTCGGCACAGGTTTTATGCCAGATGCCCTTCCTGATGCAACCCTCCTATTTTATCTGGGCTTGGGACTGGCACTGCATGCAGGGGCTGGGTAATATGGGGTGTGGCAACCCACCGACAGCAGGGTGCACCATAAGTTACCAGGTAAAAATATTAATTAAATATGATAAAAGCACAGTGTTTTCTGTATTCAACATTTAAATGCTAAGTTTGTAGCAATGGGTGACATGGTGGCTTACTGGTTAGCCTTGCACCTCCAGGATTCGTGTTCAATTCCTTGACAGGTTTTATTCCTGCCTGTGTGTGCATGGAGTTTGCATGTTCTCCCCGTGCTTAGTGGGTTTCCTCCGGGTACTTCGGTTTTGTTCCACAGCCCAAAGACATGCAGGTTAGGCTAATTGGTATTCCCAAATCCATGGTGTGTGTATCCTGCAAAGTATATGCAGCCTGTCCAGGGTGTACCCTGCCTGGTCTTCTGGGCTAGGCTCCAGGCCCCTGTGACCCCATATACAGGATAAAGTGGTACAGATGATACAGTAAGTGAGTGAGTGAATTTAAAACAATGCTAACACTATGTGAAAAATTGTGCGTTAATAGCAATTTATTTAGCCCAATTTATTTATGTTATTTTTGTACTGTAATTTGTACCCAAATAGGTATTTATAGGCAAATTAGTACAGGAAATATGATAACTAACTACAACAACTAGACTATGTGTAGTTTTTTTTTTTTCACTTTTATTTAATGGTGATTTCTTTTATTTAAATATTCCTTACTGCTGAGGTTTATATAGCAAGGATTATTTATAAGAAGGAGTATATAGCAGAGCTAGAAACAGAAGAAAGACGACATGTACAGTATAAGGTTATGAAATTGTCCTAACAGCCTCGTAACGGTTAAGCAGTAAAAGTCATATGTGATGTAGTAGAATGAATACGATATAGTATGTGAATGTGATAAAGTAGAATGGCAGCCCAGAGTGAAGTGCAGGAGCTACCGATGGAGAAAATTTCACACACATGGAGGAGGGAGAGATTTAGTCAGATGTGCAAAAGCTCTTTGAGTGTTCAGATCAGCCTGAGGACCTTTACTCTGTGGGAGAGATTAACCATTTTTGGATCTGACAAAATAAAAAAAGAAACGTCTCACAGACAAACCACTCCAGTGGCAACTAATTGCCACACACACACACACACACACACACACACACACACACACACAAGAATGTACAGATGATTTAGACTGTCTTGTCTAAGCCATAAGCCAAAAGTCATATACTTTCATATGGACTTTTTGATTAAAGCGGGTATTTGGGGATTTGGCGGGGGGTGGGAGGGTTTGGGTGTAATATAAAAAAAATATACTGATGCAAGTTTCCCCCACCCCCTCTCTTCCAGTAGAGTTATCTCAGGCTGATTTGGCTACAGATGATGACAAGCTTATGGATACAGTACCTCTGTCGCATATTTCTTGAAATCTCTACTTCTGTATTTCGGTCACTTCAGTGATGCAGCCTCCATTGTTGCTATATTAACAACACAACCTGCTGGAAATGAATATGGAGAATGTGAATATTCTTCAAATTTCCTTTGTTCCTCACAACTGTCTCTGGATTGATAATGATGCCAGTAAAGTGGAGATGAGCGGATCAGCTAAAGCAGGTCCTGCTGATAAATGCCATCAAATACAATATCTCTATCTCAATTTATAGCAAAATAAGCAAACTGTTATTATATAAATATAATATAAAACCAAACAAAAACAATAAATAGTTTGATCAAACTAATAATTGCGTGGTATGTAATATAATTACTAAGCCAAGCCAACACATTAAAAAAAGAAGAGTTGTGTCAAAAGGCTAAAATGTAACGTGGGAAAAAAAATATTAATGGCACAATATAAAATTATTATAACCTTTAGCTAATTATTTCATGGTTAGGTTTCATACTGAGGGTGTGAGAGGCTCAAAATGATCCAGGAAAAAGATCCACACAGAGTTTGCATATATTGTATGTAACTTAAACCTCTTTGGGATGATTTGTATTTGATGTCCTCTAGCAGGAACAGGCCTGCCTATACAGGACCAGGTAAACGTTTGGACACACATTTGGATTTATTTTTCTACATTCTAAACCAATACTGGAGATTTCAAAACTATAAAATAACACATATAGCATCCCGCAACGTAATTACCAACAACAACAGTCATTTTAAGATATGGAGGTCAGAGCTGTTCTGAAATAGTTTTTGCAAGAATAGTATTGCCAAGTGCATTTGCAAAACCCATTAAGCACCAAGATGAAACTGGCTCCCATTGAAGGTCATCCCAGGAAAGCAAAACTACAAACTTACCTCTGCTGCAGAGGAGAAGTTAATTTAGAGTTACCAGCTTCAAAAATCAACAATTTACAGCATCTCAGATCAGAGCTGTTACATTTCTCTTCATTCTGATGTTTGGCGTCAACATTAACTGATGCCCTTGACCTCACTCACTCACTCTATACCGTTTAATCCTGTATTCAGGGTCATGGGGGACCTGGAGCCTATCCCAGGAGACTTAGGACACAAGGAGAGGTACACCCTGGACAGGGTGCCAATCCATCACAGGGCACACACACACACTCTGTGTGGGAGGAAACCAGATTACCCAGAGGAAACCCACCAAGCACGGGGAGAACGCGCAAACTCCATGCACACAGAGACGGGAATCGAACCTGGACGGGAATCGAACCCGGACCCTGGAGGTACAACGTGACAATGCTAACCACTACACCACTGTGCTGCCTTGCTCTTGATCTGTATATGCATAAATCAATAAATGTACTGTATGTATTGTGCTGAATTTACATGGTTGGTAGGATAACTGTGTATATGGGAAGGTGTACAGGTATTCCTATTAAAGTGGATGGTGACACACACACACACACACACACACACATACACACACACACACACACACACACACAAACTCCTTTTAGTGCTTTTAGTCAGAAGAGATAAGGATACGACCAGGGTGGTTCTGTCAAGTTAGGCCACTGGACTACTGCCTGTGGTGTCTCACATGTTGTTCTGAATTATCCCACATGTCTTATATAGAGCTCTTGCAGTTACGTGATCCACAATCAAAATATTCACAATTTTGTCTTGCAATCAGGCCTGCCTCAGAACACATGACGAGAGACCAGATAACAGTGAGTGTTGAGAAACTTCAGGCATTGGATATTACTGATTTTTATCAAGCTATTTGGAGGACAGTACACTGGCAGAATTACAAAATGGTAAGACTTGTATTTACAGCTATCTCATCAGGTATGATTTAATGTTAGACTGGCATTTAGTAAAACTGAAAGATTGTTTAAGTAGATCATCAACGTAGTTTACATTCTGTTATTAAATCTGTCAGTTTCTGAACTTGCCATCAACCTTTGAGTAGCCAGTTAACGTGCATGATAAAATATGAAACCAGTGCAATTAAAAAGCAATTCATTGGTAAAAATGGAAAAAGTGATTTAACACTAAAATAAATAATAAATGCTAACTGAATGTCATGAAAAGCTTAATAATGCCAACAAAATCATAATTATGTCCCAATTTAACCCTTTTATCTAATAAAAATGAACAAATGTAACACATCATGTATACTGTATTGGAAATGTAATGTATTGTGTAAATTAATGCTCATTTCATGATGATGCTATCTGAGATAAAAGTCAATACATTAGGTGGTCCATTGTTGGTGGTCCAGTGATCACCAACAGGGGCCCAGGATTAGTTTTGTCTCTGAGGTGTAAAGCTGATAACCACAAATCTCTTTTCTTTTTGTTAGTGGATATCTGAATAAACTGTCTTCCAGCTTTTCGACCTCGTATGTGTTATTTCCATGCACAACAGCTGTTCAGTATCGTAAAACCACAGAAACATTGACAGATTTTAAACAGCGACAGGTTTGGTTTTACATCCGGTCTGATTTCACAGTTATGAGAGAATAAAGCTCCCTTTATTTTTCTATATAATCCCCTGCTACACTACTGCACTTCCTATTGTTTCACTAGTGCTTGGATACCATCAGGGTAGAAAGACTTCTCAGTATGCTGGAGTTATGATCACACTGCTTGCAAAATGCCTGAAACACTGACCTCCCAGGAACTCTTTTAATGGCCAAACATGTGAAAATGGCTTGAAGCGAGGTCAGGACTGCACGGGGATTGTAGCAATAACTCCCTAGATCCTATAATGTGCAAGTGGTGTTCATGAATGATTGTGTGTACAATTCATGCAGACAGATGTGTTCTCTAACATATTTACATTCTTTAATTACAATTATTGCAGGTAAGAGTCTTATCACCGTACTATGCTTAAAACCTTCTGTAAATTGGTTTTATGCCTTCTTTAAAGAGGAGTTTCAAGTCCCAGTTTCTCTTGAACACCCCCCAAACAATCGAGTGCCCTTTTAGAAAGTCTTAATAAATTTTGGGAAAATGTTTTGCTTGAAAAGTGTGCCTGTGGTATCTTTACGATAGATGCCACATGGTATCATACTTGTTCAGACTGCAAGCAACTCCATTTTGTTTCACAAATCTGATCTTTAGGACTGACTGTCCAGACTGCAATTTGAAAGAAATCATATCAGATTGATCTCTGTTCAGACTGTTCATTTCCATCTCCATTTCTTCTATTGTCTTCCTGCTGGTTTTTCAACCATGGATTCATATCTATAACATGTGACTTGAACCACTGTGTTGTGTTGCAAGCGACATTATTGACAGTATGAAATCCAATTTTGAGAGGGTAGAGTATCCAGCCTGAGACACATCTTTAGAAATCCGATTTGAATCTAATTTCAATCAACTTCTGTTTTTGGTTAAAATCATATTAGCAAAAATTAGAATCAATGTGGTTCATTTTCTGTTTTTTCTTTTCAAACTACATATAAAAATGTTATTCAAAACTGGATTCTAATTTGGATACGCCACACTTGGGCTGGTAGTCTGCACAAGGCCTAAGTTTCCACATACTGTTTGGAGCCACTGTATGATACTAACGAACCATCTTACTACTCAACTGCAATTTACCTGTAAGTTTATTTTGTATTACCATGTTGTTGTGTAGGGAATAAAGGAACATTTTTAAAATATTAACTTCTGGTTCAAAAGAAGTTCTTAATTGTGTATTTACATTAAATCATGTAAATTCTTGTGAACACATAACATTTTTATTCTTAAATGGTTGGTTTTGTGACAGAGATATCTTTAAAAAAATAAACATGGTGAAAAGGAAAGTAGAGGGCAGACCAAACGTGAAAAGGAAAGTAGAGGGCAGACCAAAGGCAAAGTGGAGGCAGACAAAAGCAATCCAGACTTCATGAAAGGAATCACTCTTCAGATTAGTTATTAGCAAACATACAAGGAGCTTGGCTAGTACAGTAATGATGGCTAAGCTGATGTTAGCATACAGCTGGGTCGTTGAGTTTCCCACAAAACTTAAATATAATTGGTCATTGTATTTTTTTTCATGAATAAAATATTAAAACAGTGCAAACTTTGCAATATATAGGATGTAGATCAGATACGTAAAGTGTTAAAGCACTTACTCATTATTTGTTATTTGACCCAAAGTGTATGCATCTACATTGTCATGCTTGACAATTAAAATATTAGCATTGGGGCACCAATTTGTATATTATTATTATTATTATTATTATTATTATTATTGTTGTTGTTGTTGTTGTTGTTGACTGTGGCCACAAATGGAATCTCATACAGTGGGAAACACTAGTAGAACATAAAGAAACATGTAAAGGCCTAATTATAAAGATTAAAGATTAAAAAAATTTATACATTAATTGTATAATTATATGCATAGTGGAGGCTTTATTTTTTTTAATCTTTCACACCAGTCATATATTTACGATATACTGTATGCAAAAATAAACAGAATTTATACTTCACTATCTTGGATGAGGGAATCCTTGCCTTGTTCTCTTGAAGTGTTTAAAATTATCTGCAGCGATGATTAAATGTGATGTATGGTAGCTGTCAAAGAGCGGTCTGGATAGATAGATAGATACCGTAGATAGATAGATGGGTGTTTACAATCAGACATGAGTACACAGTTACAGCAATACATAATGAGAAAAATAGAAAGCACATTTAGAGGATGTCTTAGGAACCTATATGTGGTAAAGTGTTTCAAGGATAATTCAGCTGCACAGAAATGATTAAGGTGTTACACCAATCAGCCATATCATTACAGTGTAAAACATGCCTAGTATTGAGTGAGCTCGCCTTGTGCTCTGGCCCCTCAGGGCATGGTTCCGCATGACCTCTGGGCGTGTGCTGTAGTGTCAGGCACCAAGACGTTGGAAGTGAATTCTTTGGCTGCTGTGGGTTGTGGGGTGGGGAGTGTTACTGTGGTAATTATCAGTTTGCATATAATTACTGTGCAAGAATTATTAAAACCCGAGTAGTTGCTGAGTCTTTCTGATTTATCAAATATCAAGGAATCTTGTAGAAGAACTTGAGGGCAACCATGTCTCATAAGCAAGAAGACCTGCAGGGTAGGGTATCTTTTATCACTTTATTACACATTTTAAAACTCACTCAAATAAAGGTGGAATTTTTGCCCCTGCTGAAATGATTGTGTCCTGTGACAGTTATGGATTTTTATTATTATGATAATTTTTTGACATCTTCCGGTTTTCTTTTGAAGGGGCACTGTGATATGGCTATAGGTAGCAACACTGTGTGCAGACTCTGGCACACGTATGTACTGTATATGTCCCTTTAAAAATGACTGAAGGTACATAATCACAGAAGACTTCAAGCACATTATGATGACTGGGCAATAAAATATGTGGATGGTGTAAGCGTTTTAAAAAAGGACGAGGTGACTTAGAGCCCACTGCAGTTCTTCCCATGAACATTCATTGAGTGGAAAGCCTGATCCTTGAAAATTGACAGATTACTTGTCGCCAACTTGTGAAAGATACGCATTAAATCTGTGCAAACCGTACAGACAATCATTCACCAACACCACTTGGACATTACAGGAGCTCAGCTGGGAGATATTGCCAGTCCGGAACTGGCTCCAAGCCATTTTCATGTTTTGGCCAGTAAAGGAGCTTCTGGGGTAGCCAGAGTTTCAAACGTGAAGCAATCCGTGTGTTCATGGCTAAGAAAACATTCTACCTTGATGGTATTCGAGTTCTAGTGAAAAGCTGGGACAAATGTGTAGCAGGAGTGTAGCAGGAGATTACAGTATATAGAGAAATAAAGGTACTGTAGCTTTTACTCTCATAACGGTGTTCTGTTATTCTGCAGAATCAAAAGTCCTGACTTGACTTGACTTGAACACCCCTTGTGCAGAGAAATCTCATGCAACTTCAAAAAAAAGGTCATGCAGGTTCAGAAGACAGGACTGTCCGTTCAAGCACCAGAAGCTACAAGCCACCACAGTTCTCCAGGCCCAAAAGTAAAAATCCATGTGAAGATCAACTAAATGTTTTTTTTTTTTTATTATTTAAAAAAATAATAAATTTAGTCCTGTCCAATTCTTTTTCCCCGATTTTCTCCCCAATCTAGTTGTGTAGCCAATTCCTCCCCGTCACTAGGGGGCTCCCACATTAAGGCTACTACTACCACTCAGTCGGGAGGGCGAAGA
>JAOVVA010000009.1:7568675-7587836 GCA_028565275.1 Leiocassis micropogon | reverse complement strand
ATTATAAAATGTCATAATGTTATTTGACAATGCTTTGTGTGGAAGCTTTTTAGGCCACAACACTTTATTGATTATATAGCAGTGACAGGATCATGGCCACCCAAGGCACATTTACTTCTATTTATAAGACCAAAGTCTATCCTGTCTGTTACTGTACTGATAAAGTTAATGCTGGATATGATAGAAAAGTATTAGAACACTCAGTATATCACAGCCTGTTGTGTATGGGGCTTAGCAGGGAAAGAGTTGAGAATTGTTGATCTAGCCCCTCCAGATTTCTGTCCCATTGAGTAACCATGGGATGTGCTGGACAAACAAATCCACCTTGTAGCTTACAGCACTAAAAGGATTTGCTGCTAATGTCCTTGTCCAGATACCATAGCACACCTTCAGAGACAAGGGACCAGACCTGTTTTGGTGGCAAAAGAGGAACCTATACATATTTGGCATAATGAAACCACAATTTTGGTTTCAATGTTATGGCAGATCAGTGTAATTGCCTGCAGAGGCAACTTCCATACTACCTTGCAATTTATAAGCAATTGAATGATTAGGTTTGATTTGTGAAAACAGAATACTTGTCCAAACTCAAGAGCCCATCTATGATTGTGTGCTGATTAGAACGCAACATTCATGATATACACTGCCCAGCCAAAACGTGGCACACACTAATATTTCATTCATCTGCTTTGATTACGGCTGTGGCATCATATTTAAATGCTTATGCAATGTCACAACATTTATTTCAGTCCAGATTCACCTTAATTTCTCTTCAATACCTTATATTGATGATGGGCAAGTGAACTTGCTGTGTAAAGCCTTCTCCAACACATTCCAAAGATTCTTAATGGAGTTAAGCTCAGTCAATCCATGTTTGAAAATGGTTCATCATGATTCCTGAACAATTTGAGCCTGATGAATCCTGGCATCATCATTTAGCAATATGGCCATGCCATTAGGGAAGAAAAATAAATTGATGACAAAACCTCATCATTCAGTGTATTCAGGTAGTAAGCTGACCTCATTTTTGGACATATAATGCTGCTGAACTACAGAAGCAAGCACAGATCACAACACTGCACCTGCTTGGAAGACACTAGGCTTGATGCACCTATCATTCTGGAACAGGAAAAATCTGGACTCATCAGACCACATGACCTTTTCCAATGCATGACAGTTTTATTTTTTACAGAATTCTTTATGCTCGCTATTTTTGCTTTTTTTCTCACTGTGCATGTGCACAGCTGTTATACCGTTGAGTTCAGAGTTCAATCATTTTTTTTTTTTTAAGATCTAATTTCACCAGAGCATTTTATTTATTTTTTTGTTTTGATGTTTTTTTATTTTAAACATACTATACTATATACACAGTAGGACTGGGGGCACTGGTGGCTCACTGGTAGGTGTTTCGTCTGTCCAAACCCCAGACACTGGTCGCAAGCCCGGATAAAATGGGAGGATTGCACAAGGAAGGGCATCCGGTGTCAAAACCGGTACAAAGTGACATATCCTTTTTTTCCAGCACAACATGGGTAATATGATGAACTGAATTGTAGTTCATATTAACCAACTTTACAAACATGACTGAGGAAAAAATTACAGAATGGGTCACATGGGCAAAGAAATACACTTTTAAAGCACAGATACACATGATCACGTGTCCAGCTGTTTCTATAATAAAAACAAATCATTCTATTATAATAATTTACAGAGTTCTACATTTTTGCGACGCCACTCCCATATTCCGGTGGTGATAAGATTTTTTTCTCTAAAGCCAACATCTACTGCCAGAGTTGAGTCATCAAATTCACATTACATTTTGAAATCACACTTAATTAACAGGGTTGCCATCAAAAACGGAAAACTCAAGCCATTATATAGCAAGAGGACATAAGTTAGTTTAGGACATAATAATGACAGAAACAGATAGTTTTCCAGTAAAACATGTAAGTTGAGTATATATATGGAATGATTCCATTTTTAAAAATAGTGATAACTCTCACCTGACATATCCAAAAACCCAAATGTAAAGGTTGATGTATGAAGCCTCTCCGTTAACACAAACTGGCAAAGCCTCCATATAAGCATATATTTTATTAATCGTCATTGACTTATGTTGTGTTACTGGCATGGATCTGTGCCAAAAGCTACTCATTGCATCAGTTAGGGTTAAATAACTTGTTGCCAGTTGAATCATACAGTAATAATAACTGCAGTTATTATCAATGGAAGTCTCTTGACTCTTAGTTTAAATCCAGGTGGTGACTTTTTTGGGACAGGCAGTATATCAAGAAGTGCATTTTATTACATTCCTTAGAACACACTGTTAGATACAGTCTTGTCTAATGCAGAGTTGAGTTTAATATTAGATTTTTGACTGGGGGTCAAGTGAGCGGCTATGATAGCCTTCATTTTGAAACATAAAAGCTATTAATGGCGCTAAAAAATGAGGGGCAAGCTTGTAAAGAAAGTAACAAGAGAATTCTCTGTATTCTTAAAAAATACAACATTTCTATGCTTTATGATAGCACCACAGCAAAAAGGTGGAGCAGTATATGTAAAAAATGGTACAGTATAGTATATCAGCTTTTTTTCCCCCTAAGAGTGCATTGTCAGAATGAACAGTCTTATTAGAAGTTCATACAAAGGGAACATAATAATTGCAGATTGAACAATTGAAGCACTTTTTATGAATGACCTCAAGTCTTGTTGCTGTCTCTATCTGTACATTATACAATCCGTGTAGATTATAGCTTACTCTCCAGCTTCAAGTAATTCTCTTCTGTTTTCTCTCAGTCGTCAGACTCCAGTTGACATTCTGAACAACACTGGCTCATTAACAGTGATTAGACCAAAATGTGGAGATAAAGAGCTGTCAACATTTTCATTAGAGAGATCTTTTACTGCACAGAACATATATTAGTGTATAGAGTGTAAAGTAAACACATGAATGAATACAGCCATTTATGTTGGAATAAATAGACTTGATACTTCTCCACAATATTGTGTGAGACCAGCATTTGTGAAGTGTGCTTGGAGATTTGGAGATTAGTTTGTTGCATCCCTGCTCGAAGTGGTAATAGAAACCTGGTACTCTGAGCTTTAAAGGGATCCGGAGATCAGGCTAGTCTGCGAATGGTGCTGTGTTGCTGACAGATAGGAGACAGGTGAGAGACAAGCGGGAGTTCAGGGGAAGGGGATGTATGGTTTGAAATGGTGTGATATTTTACATTTGCAAAAGAAGAAAACAAGTGTCACTCTCAGTAAGACAGCTCCTGATGCACAGGTTATTAATGCCATCTCATCTATGTACAGTGCATCCGGAAAGTATTCACAGCGTTTCATTTTCCCCACATTTTGCTATGTAACAGCCTTATTCCAAAATGGATTAAATTCATTATTTTCCTCAAAATTCTACAAACAATACCTCATAATGACAATGTGAAAGAAGTGCAAGAAATCTTTGCAAATTTCTTAAAAAGAAAAAAAATCACATGTACCTAAGTATTCACAACCTTTGCCATGACACTTGAAATTGAGCTCAGGTGCATCCTCTTTCCACTGATCATCCTTGAGATGTTTCCACAACTTGATTGGCGTCCACCTGTGGTAAATTCAGTTGATTGGACATGATTTGGAAAGGCACACACTGGTCTATATAAGGTCCCACAGTTAACTTAAAGTTAAGAATGAAGTCATAGGAATTGTCTATAGACCACCAAGACAGGATTGTATCGAGGCACAGCTCTGGGGAAGGGTGCAGAAAAATTTCGGCAGTATTGGTGGTCCAGATGAGCACAGTTGCCTCTATCATCCATAAATGAAAGAAGTTAGGAACCACCAGGACTCTTCCTAGAGTGTGCCGTCTGGTCAAACTAAGCAATTGGAGGAGAAGGGCCTTAGTCAGGGAGATGACCAAGAACATGATGATCACTCAGAAAGAGCTCCAGAAGAGAGGAAATGAGCAACTAACAGGCACATCACAGATCTCTTACCACAGGTTATGTTCAATATTAATTCTGGTCTTATTAACAGAACCAGATTCAAATAATAGATTAAATGCAGTAAACAACAGAAAAAAAGGTGACTCGTATGCAAGGACTACATAAGCACAGCATTATCAAGTATTATAAATAATGTGAGGAAAAAAAGGAAATAATAAAAGGAAAGAGGGAGTAAATGATCAAGAAATAATTTATCACTTGTACTGACCGTGGGGATTCCTTTCATAAATGTTGCATAATATCTACAAGCTTCAGCATATCAATGATTAACTGTTTTATATAAAATGTAACAAATCACTCATTTATGTCCCTTATTGTTCTACACATAATACTCCACAATGAAGTAACATTAAACATGTATGTGGAGTGTTTGTTAATTTTTTATGAAAAATAAAGAGTGAAATATCGCATTAATTGTACATAAGTATTCAGATCCTTTATGACCCCTCCACTTGGTGCATCCTACACCTATCAATTGCCTAGGTGATGTTTCTACAACTTGGTTGAGAATTGTTTGTCTACTTGTGACTAATTAATCAGACATAATTAGGAAAGTCATGCATCTGCTTATTTAAGGCCTTACAGTGGATGGTGCATGTCAGAGTGAAAAGAAAGCCATGAGTTTGAGAAAATTATCAGTAGACCTATGAGACAGGATTGTGTCAAGACACAGATCTGGGGAAGGATCTGTGTATGGCATTAAAAGACCACAGAAGCAGCGTAGTGGCTGACAATAAGCACTGTTGCCTTGCACCTCCAGGGTCCAGGTCTATTTCCCACATGGAGTTTGCATGGAGTTTGCATGTTCAGATTAGGTTAATTGGCGTTCCCAAATTGCCCATAGTGGGTAAATGAGTGTGAGTGTGTGCAAGTCTCTATGGATAGACTTTTGGACCCCCGCGACCCTGTATACAGGATAAAGCAGTATAGACAGTAAGTGAGAGTGAAAGACTAAAGTAGCCTTAATCAATCTCAAATGGAGGATATTTGGAACAACCGATAGAAATCCCAGATTTTGCCACCCACCCAAATCAATCAATTGGGGACAACGAGCCTTGGTAGACAGGTAACCAAGTATCCAAGGGTCACTATAAATTAGATCCAGAGTTTGTTTTAGAGATCAGAGAGCTAACATAAGGACAACCATCTCTGCAGCACTCCACCAATCAGGTCTACTGTATATGGTAGAGTAGACAAACAAAAGCCATTCCTCACTAAAAGGCACATAAAAGTTAGCTGGAACCCCCTGAAGGACTCTCTGACCCTGTGAAGCAGAATCCTCTTTTCTAATAACACAATTCCACATGCCATGTGTGGAGGACATCAGGAACTGTAAATTACCTCATTAAAACCATCCCTACAGTAAAACACAGTGGTGGCAGCATCATGCTGTGGGGATATTTTTCTGCAACTAGTGGACTGGTAGACTAGTCAGTATAGAAGAAAAAAAAATGGATGCAGAACAAATAAAAAGCTATACTGAGTGAAAACCTTCTACAGGCTCAGGATCACAGCCGTTGTTTAGGATTTAGGGTAAGTTATTTGTTGCACATAGTTTACAGCACAGTGAAAAGATTTTTTTCACATATCTCAGTTAGTGATCTGAAGTCAGTGCACAAAATCAAGTGGATACAGGATACAGTGGCCCTGAGGTGTATAGGGTTAAGGGCTTTGTTCAATGGCTCAACAGTGGCTACTTGGTAGCACTCAGAAAACCAAGACATGACTTCAGAACAACTCTGTCAAAATCCTCTGCCCCAGCCATAGTCTGGACCTGAAACCAATAGATCATCTCCGAAGAGACCTAAAAATGGCTGTGCACCGATGCTGCCAATCCCACCTGGTAGAGGTCTAAAAATTCTGCCACAGATAAAGGAAGAAACGTCAAAAAAAAAAAAAAAAAAAAAAAAAGGTGTGCAGAGCTTGTAGCATCATTCACAGGCAGACTTGAAGTTGTTACTGCTTCCAAAGATGCGTTAACTAAGCACTAAGTGATGTGTTTGACTATGTAAGTAAATAAATTATATATTTCAGTTTTTATTTTTGTAATAAATTACCTTAACATTCCAAACATCATCTGTTTTTACTTTGGCATTGTAGAGTATTGTTTGTAGAATGTTTAGGAGAAAAAATAATTGAGTGTGAAACTGTGGAGAACTTATAAGGGTGTGAAAGCTTTCCAGCTGCACTACTGTATAGATATAGAAATAATAACCTATTAGGATGAGTGCATCATGACTGGCAATACTGTTTGAGCTGCTATTATAGAAAATTAATTAACACTTTCTTATAAATTTATGGATATTATCAACCAGCATCCGCAGGTTCAGTATTTTCTTATTGCTCTTCAATTTACAACGTTCACAACGTTCGTCTTGATTTTACATTAGGCGGTCCCTTTCAGGTTTAATGCAGCATCCATTCATCTGTTTATTTACTTTTTTTTTTTTTACACATCCTTCAGTCAGGGACATTTTGGAGGCATTGATGGAGTTAAAAGTTGATGACTAGAACTAGAAGTCCACATGTAGAACACGTAATGGAGAAAAGTCTGAACCCTACTCTTGAAAGTTTCAGCTGCTTTGAACCTGGAACATGATGTATATCAAACAAGCCTGAAATGACTGAAACCTCATATAATTGGCATACTGTAGGTTTCTTTATTCTATGGTGAATAGAGCAAAAGAAGAAAGCATGGTAATGGGCAAATATTGTGTGGATGTGTGAGTGTGTGTTGAGTGCACTAGACCTTTAACCTTCACTTCCTTCTATGCTACTGTATGTTCAATTATCAGGATAAATTTAAATTAATCTACATAATGATGCACAGACACGGCAACCAAGCACAATAAAGTTATGATTACTGTTTCACATCTGTATTACCTTGCTGAGATTACAATTATTTTAATAGGTTTTTAAAAGTGCAATATTTTCTTAATACAGTACATCATAGCTAGGCCAATAAAACAGTCACTGGTTAAGATATCCAGTTTAGAATACAAATGGTAGTGAGCTGTATTGGAGCCGAAAGAGTCGAGTGCATTGACAAATGATCTGTCTCACTGAAAAGAAACAGAATTCCTATTACTAGTCTCCATTTACTAGATATCTATAGGGATTCATTTATTTCCTTTAGCTGTCATATCCAATATTGCTCCTTGTATTTCCAAGGGCACTTGACACTGCATCACTAAAATACCTGAAAAACATATTTAAAGACAAGGACCCCATGGAGAGCTGAGCTTTTAGGCTTCCACATATTGTATAGGGTACCATTGCCCAAGGAATGCTCAAAGGGACCTGAAGTCTTAATTCTGCTCCCGGTCCAACCTTATCTCAATATTACAGAAAATGCCTGTGGAAAAAATAGAACTAGGTCCTGTAGCAATTTCCTCGTTCTAATAAGATAAACTGTTCTTAGCCATCAGCATCAGTGTTGTCTTTGGAAAACCTATGGGGCTTTATTTAAAAAAGCTGCTTCCTGAGCAGTTAGTTAAATTGCCTGTGCTTGTGTTTTTGGCTTCAGCAACTGCACTCGGTCTTTTCTTTCCACAACCAGTACAAATTGGGCAGTTTATTAAGTAAAAAAGAGCCCTGTTTCCAGGTCACTTGCTGAGTCCAAATTTGTTGAAGAAGCTTTTTATATATAAAAAAAGAGAAGTATCAGGGTTTGACTTTGATCCCATATCAAATGGCAGCCCAGGCAGTTTAGTGTTGAGTTAGCTAAAGCTACTGAAGCACAGCATCTTCAGTTGTATTGTACTCCTGAACCAATCGTTCTGCTTCCATTATTTTGTTGTGTGAAATAGATATTTCTGCTACAAACCAGTTTTCCAGAGCTGTGACATGTTCATGCATTCCATGATTTTGGGGCCATTTGTGTCCCACTGAAATTACATTTAGAAGATATGCATGTAATATGCTGAAATGTTTAAAAGACATTTTGATAATAGAGAAAGAGTACTTTTTACAACAACCGTCATGCATATTTCCGATAAACAACGCATTGAAAAGCATTCATAAATAATAAACTACAGCAGTGTGTCTCAGCTGGTGGGTTGTGGGCTGTTATGATTAGGTTGCAGACTGATGAGAAGAAAAAAAAAACATTACTAAATGCAAATGATAAACCATAAAAAAATCATGGAACAATATGGCAATATGTAAAATTGCAGGTTAAAAAAAATGAAAACAAATAAATAAATGAAAAAGGATCATTCCACATAGCTATTAAGGTATTTAAAAGAATTTTCATGGTATGTGGGCACTAAAATTGATAAACAGAATGTAACTCCCTCCTGTCTCTTGAACGGGCTAAAAAATAAATCCAGGCCAGGTAATACTCACTGACTCACTCTCTCACACTCATTCTCCATATTGGATAGGCCTGAAGCCTATCCCAGGGGACCTGGGGTTGGCCCCCTAGGTTGGGTAACCACTGGATAGGGCACCGATCCATGGCATGGCCCAAACATGAACATACAGTACTCACTCACACACTACAGGCAATTTTAATCTGCATGTATTTTGACTGTGGGAGGAAACTGGAGAACCTGGAGAAAACCCAACAAGTACGAGGAGAACATGCAAAAAATATATTTTTTTTGTTAGGTTTAAGCTTTTATTATGGCACACAATGTAGTGGTCAGTTCATGTGTGAAAAGGGTTCCTGATGCTCCCCGTTTCACAATTTGAAATATGTGCTATATGATGGGATAACCTGGTCATTCAGTACATTTGAGGTAGCCAGTTGACTTAATTTTATTGCCCCGTAACATTTTTGAGTCTAGACCTGACCAACTGAAGCAACTTTCCAGGTTTTATTAATGCACTGAACAATGCTTAACTCTATTCCTGGAATTTTAATGGTTTCTTTGTTTGATGCAGGCCAATAATTTCATCCTTCCAAAGCAGTTGGAAAACTTTTTTTGATGGGCAGAATATTTCAGGAGAACATAAAACAACTATTATGCAAGCCACTATTATGTATCCCAGCTAGACAAATCAACACGTGTATATATATATGGTCCTGCCGTCCTAATTATGAGGCACTTATCAAATTGAAATCACACAAACAGATTTTCTATTGATTTGCACAGACCATGATTTCAGCTTCGGTCATTGTTATGTTTCTGCATAATAGTTTTTTAGTTTGAGTGTACAAATTCTAAGTCAGCATTTGGGTCAGTGTTTGGTTTAATTGTCAGGCTTGGAAAATAGCACATACTCAGCAATTTATTCATGGACTTCATGGACTCATATTCTTATGTAATGTTTACTTTGTGTGCATTATTAAATTTTATATTTGCTTAAACATATCAATTGAATTTCATAAACTGATAGATAAGCAGCATGGTAGCTTAGTGATTAGCACTGTCGTCTTGCACCTCCAGGGTCCGGGTTCAATCCCGGCCCAGGTTCGCTTCCCGTCTCTGCGTGCATGGGGTTTGTATGTTCTCCCTGTGCTTGGTGAGTTTCCTCTGCAGATTAGGCTAATTGGCCATTCCACATTGTGAATGTGTGTGTGCCTTGTGATTGATTGGCACCCTGTCCAGTGTGTACCCTGCTTCATGCCCTAAGTTTCCTGGTTCCAAATGTAAATATATGCAAGGTAAAACTGTAAGAACCTAACTTTTTTTTTTTTTCATATAATGAACTATATTAAAGTGTTGGGTCATCACTTATTGTCCAAATTCAAATTTTGATCGTTAAGTAAACTCAGTTACACACAACTGACCTACAGTACTTTAGAAACAGCATATATTGTGCATCTGTCCAAAATCTCTCCCATTTACCTTTAAAAATAACATTTTGAAATACTTAAATATATTTATTTAATATCATCATTTTGTATTAACGTGATGCTTTTAACATCTAATTCTTGAAACATCTTTTTCCAGGAGCCATTCATTATAGAATATGAAACATTCAAAGATTAACTTTAATAAATATTACCTTTTAACATTTACATGCTATACCTCTTACTGTTGAACTCATGCACTCTGGATTAAGCTTGCAAATACGAAATGTATCTTCACAATCAGGCTCGGTAAGTAAGAATTAGTAGGATTAATGAATCCTTGTTAATAAGTTTCAGTAGGCTGTGTAATTACCTTTGACAGGAGAAAAGGACTTCGACTTGAAATGCAATTAGAAGCAGAAGATTGGAGCATTTATGAAATCTAGGCAGTAGTTTGGATGTGAAAATTGTCTTTATTTAGGGCTCTTCTGGAGTCAAATACAAGTAGGCAGGCAAGGTTAGGACAGAAAAAGATTCATAATTATGCAGCAGTTTAGAACAAGAAGTAAGTATTTAAGCTGGAATGATTAAGCACACAGTACTGAAAAGAAAAACATTGAATGAATATAAGTATAAATTAAGGCCAGGTGCATCTGACAAATGAATAGACAGTTTCAGGGACAAAGTTAAGAGTAGATGCTGTGGAACCACCTTGCCTGAAGAGATGATTTCATACCTGGACTCCTTTTACTCTCTAGCTCTTTTCACTGCAGCTGTATCTTCAAATAACATCCACCCTCTGAAAGCGAATACCACCTGCAGGTAAAAAGTGAATATCTAGTAATTCATCTTTTCTCTTTTTTTTATTAGATCAGAGATCATATAGTCCGCTTCTTCCACAGCCTGCAGGAGTTCTAAGTTTGTGACATTTGAGAGCTGGCTGTAATCCAGCTCTTTGAAGCTCAGAGCAAATAACCTTGTGAAGCTGTCATCTCAGAGACATATAAGTTAGGTGATGTGGCTGTCTATGTTGGACAAGTTCACATAAATGAAGGTGCTAGGACAGCGGCTAAAGTTTTGGGTCATTACCCAGAGGGCTGCTATTTTTGTGTCCCTGGGTGGGCTGATAGGAGTGACTGAGCAAGGATATAAAAGGTCCCAATCCTGTTCAGGCTACTTCTATTGTGTTGACTGTGCCACTGACCTTAGCCTCTCTGTATTTATGCCTTATCATTTTTTGGGGTGAGCAGGAAACCGGAGTAGGTAATAAATTTCCATTTTCAATAACTGCTATTCTTAAAAAGTGACTTTAAAATCAGTGTCACCTGAGGTCTTGCAAACTAAATCGTTCTTAAGAGTACCCTGTAAAGAGCGGATGAAAGGTTAAGTCCTAACTTTCATTTCAGCATTTGAAAAATCACCACATTTATTGTACATTCATGGCTGCCACCTTGAAACTGAAATTGAGATGAAAATGGCTCTTATTGCATTTGATTTATGCTGGTGTCTTACTCAATGTCAGCAGAAAGAAAATGAGAAAATTCATTTCTGTCATCTGGCTTAGTTCTCAGCAGGTAAAGGCTAACACCAACAAGGGATGTTTTGCTGCGTTGAGAGATTTGGCAGAAGCTGAGTAGGTAGAAAATGCCACACAATTTACCTGCGTTAGGCTTGTCTACTTGAATTTGAGAAATTCTGCATTCCATTATGTCTTTACGTCGGACTAAGATTCAATTGACAAGAACTCACCTGGTAGAGAAGAACTGTTCAAATGTTTGGAATCGCCTCACAAAATGTTTAATTGCATTGTTTTCACAAATATAAAATGTATTCAAGTAAAAGGAAAAGGTTAATAAATTGACCTTTATTTAAATATTAAAAAGTCTAATGTAAATAACTAATGCTACATACTTTGTTGATTTATATCAGAATTTTGTTATATTTTAAACTAATAATTACTATTAGCTAGAAGTTCACTTGCTGTGTAAAACATTAGCCAACTGAATCAATACTTTGACAATTAAGCTACAATCAGGTTACAATCAGCTAACATTAGCAAATTAGCCCTAACATGCTTTCTCAAACTAGCTAGCATTCTCACAGTCTAGGGAGGAAGGGGTGAACTCTGGGATATTAAATCATTTTGCTAAAGTAGTGTCATGGGAGCTCAACTGCTACACTGTAGTCCAGCAGCTCATCCATTTCCAAACACGCATGTCTACAGTAGCTACACTGCTAACTACATTGTTTAGCATGAGAAGGTCACCCCAGAAAATGAATTGACATGATTCTTAAAGAAACCTTTAGGATGTGTAATAAGTACTTTGAAGGTCTAAATAAAAATGTAGGAAGAAAATAGGTATTTTTTTTAATTAAAATATGCAATTCAATAAATATGAACAGTTTGAGAGCAAAATTAGATTTTTTTTAAATGAATGAAGAAGTTTTGTACACTGATGGAGAATTTTTTTTGTGTGCAAGTTTTCTTTAAGTTACAAGGATGTTAAGCATCGGTTTTTAAAAATCTGTAATTTCTTCTCCCACAGTTTTGACACAATGGATTAACCAGCCTGCAGCTGTGTTTGTGGTTATTTCAATATGCGATTTAGTATTAATATAATATGTTGGTTGAATTAAAATCCACAAAAGCCTTTGTTTTTTTACACACATTTTTTTTTTATTACACACATTGTTGAAGATCATGGACATTATAAGCAATACAAAAACTTCAGTTTACAGCATCATCAGCTGTTTTATATTAGTTTGGTTCATAATGACAACTTCCTATCAAAGGACAGGTATGGTATCAAGCAAAGCAGCATGATGTGTACAACAGTTCCACAAACACTCTTTAGTATAAACAGATTATGATCTATTTGTTTTTTTAATCAGTTATTTTGCTCTGTCAACATATCCTTGTTTAACACAGGTAGTGTCCTTGTTTTGTAATTTTGTACCTGAGCCTCCAATAATTATCTGGACTCTATATTAACTTTAACACATCGTCTGTTGTAGTGAACTTCCAGCAGCCTAACACAGAGTATTCCAGATCAATCCCTAATATCCATTACCCAAATTAGGATGGGTTCCCAGTTGAGTCAGATTCCCCTCAAGGTTTTTTCTTACTGCTATCTCAGGGAGTTTTTTTCTTGCCACCTTCATCCTCGGCTTGCTTATCAGGGACAATCTGATCATTTTGATTCATGCATATTTTCTTACACATTTCATGATAGTAGTTTCCATACTTTTCTTTTGATTCTGTAAAGTGGCAATGACCGATGCTAAAAGCCCTGTACAAATAAACTTGAATTCAATTGAATTACAAGCAAATATTAAGTTGACAATTTTTTTAATTACATTTTGTGATCGGATATGTTTTCTTGCTAAAAGTGCTTCTTTAGCTGGTTTTGAATAGATTTTGGCATGTAGCTGCTCTCTCCTCAGTATGGTGGACAATACTCACTTCTTTCACCATGCACTTGTGTAATCAGCAATTGTAGAACACCTGTGATGCAGAGTGAATACGTCTCAGTGCTGTTACCGTCCATTTTATGTCCACTCTTTGTCCAGATTACTCATTAGGAACTAAAAGAGGTATAATTTAAGTCACATTGTAACATAAATTTTTCTGCTTTACCACAGTGTTTACATTGCACATACTTTTGTTAAGTTTATAACAACATGTTGTTCAAACAACATCATCTGAATCGCAGCTGCTGTTTTGCACAGGAAGTACGGTATTTTTGTTTCACTTATCATTTGACAGAAATTGGCTCGTCATGACTAATTGGCTTTTGCTTGAGAAATTGGGCAGCAATGTGGCATTCTTTACTCAAGCAATTTATGTTTAAAACTTCTAAAATGCAGTTGTACATTATAGCAGTGTTCAAATTAAAATTTTGTTATAGACAAGCATGTCAGAGAATAGTAATTTACCAAAAAAAGTAAAGGTATATTCAGTTTTAATAATATTCAAGTAAACATGATAAAACGATTAAGTCTAGTGATTAAGTACAACTTGTCATGCATTTTCAATTCCAGAATGTAGCTTTCGCATTGTAAAGCTTCAAGTGATTTGTAGTAAATAAAATATAATGGAAAAGAATATAAAACATGCATTAGAACTGGACATTTCACCCAGTACAGCTATACGACTGTACAGTATATCAATGTACATTTTACAATTGCTCACTATTGCCTCTTGTTAGACACAAATTTGCCAGACGCACTTTCATCCAATCCATCATTGAAAGGGACCAAGCATAAAAAAACTGCAATTGAACAGCTGTTGTTCTGGTGCTGTCTCATTCATTCATTTATTCATTTATTTATTTATTTTTCCACAGCAGCCATGCTGAAACAACAGCATATGAAAGTGCTGTCTTATTTGCGTTTTCAACATCTACTTATCACTGTTGAGTTCCAAAACAGTTTATTAATGAAATGCATCCAACTCACAGTTCTGCTAGAGACTACCTTACTGCACAGAAAAAGATCATGATGAGCACAAATGAACATGGATAAAAACCAAGGGATTCAATACAAAATGCTCCATGAAGGTATGTATGACTAATTACATGGCCTATAAGTGTAAACAGTGCTTATAATCCCTCTAAAATACTGCTCCATCAGATCTGTTCTGCATCCCTGCTATTTAAACACTGTGCATAATTTATGTTTGTGACATTATTAGATTGACATGAAACCACTGGTCTGGAAGTGTGAGCTGATGTGAAAGTGCAAGGATAAATGTGACAGAACAGCATGGTAGGAAGGTGCTCGATTTTTCTTTTAACTTTAAAAAAAAATCCACGATGTGTATACTATTTTTCTCAAAAAAGAATCTTTCAAATGGACATAGCTCTCAAGACTATTGGATACTGAAAAATAGTAAATACATCAACATACCATTACACAGTATTTTATTCTGTAACCAGATCTTTGTAGATCTAAATAACTAACAAATCAAAACATCATTTACAGATCTGATACCTTTAACTGTAATCTGTCTGTTGCGTATAATTCCAGCTAATTTATATCACAGTTATGATCCAACTACCTATTGTTTGAAAAATTAGGAAAATAAATGTTTTTTGTTATTTTTAGCTAATATTTTTCCCAAATTGCTCAGTGAATAAGGCACTAATTCATTATCAGGAACTACAGTGGAACCTTGGTTTATGAGCATAATTCATTCCGGGGAGCTGGCTCGTATTCCAAAACACTCATAAACCAAATTTAATTTTCCCATAAGAAATAATGGAAAATCAAATTATTCGTTTCACAGCCCAAAAAAATAAATACATAAAAATAATTAATACAAAATATAAAGTAAAAATCAAACAAATTAACCTGTACTTTACCCTTAAAAAAAAGTAAAAAAAAAAAAAAATCCCGACAGATAAGTGTTTCCGTTTATGCGTGTAGGCGCTGTGCATTTGTGTATGTGTGTGAAACTAAAGTAAGAGGAGACTCTCTAACGACACTCGTGTGAGCGCATACTAACGGACCACTGCTGCAGCGTTTCTGTGTAGGGCAGACTAAAGGCGAAAGAGAGAGAGTGTGTAAGAACCAACATGGTGTCAAATTGCGCGCGCACACACATAACGACAGGCTGAGAAAGAAAATTTTAACCTTCTAATGAGACACAATTTAAAAGCGTTTTTTTGCTTTACGCGCGCGCACACGTGTTATAAGAAACAGTCCATGCACGCTGTATACACATGCATACAAACAAAAAATAAAATATGTTTTATCAAGCACACATGTGGTCACAGTGTTATAGTAAACAGTACACGCGTGCACGGATGTTGATTATACCAGTAAGAGACGAGCACTAAGACCCAGCAGGGGAGACGATTACCCACAATTCTGCCGCACAAGAGAGAGAAAAACCGTTGGCTCAGTTGTGATCACATGATGCTGATCGCTGACGCTAAACCAAGACTTGCTTGTTTTTCAAGTCAAATTCTTTTTTTAATCTTTGCTCGTCTTGCGGAACACTCGCAAACCGTGTTACTCGCAATCGGAGGTTTCACTGTATAATCAATGTGACATTAGAGGCAGATATATATTTCTTTTCTTAATCTGATCCCTTTAATTCTGTTTCCCTTTAACTTGAGGGAGAAAATAAGCTATATTTCAAGTTTTTGTTTTTTAAGACCTTTACCTGTGTAAAGATTTGTGACCTTATAAACTGCTAATGAAGTAGTTGTTTTTCCTCATTACTCTGTTATGCTAGGTTATGCTGCTCCACATTATTATTTGTGTGGCTGCTTTTTTGGATAAGATTTCTGTCTTATCAGCTTGTTGGATTTGGAAAACACTGGAAGCCTTGATGTGGTGTCATTACCTCATGTCTATCTTTTATGTAATCTAATTCACATGTAAAGAATGAAGTGAGCTTCATAGGTTTATAGCTTTGCTGTGTGTTGTTATAGAGCCCATTTAATCATTTAGGCCATGTTAAACTATAATGCAACTTACAGCATGAAATTATATGATGGATCATTAATTTATATAAAGTAATTTACTGGCCTTGAAATAGGTGAGGAGATGGTGCCAAAGAAACAACCTCCTCCTGAACATCAGCAGGACAAAGGAGTTTATAGTGGACTTTAACACAAAGCAAGAGATGAACTACCAGGCGTCTACCATCTATGAGTTTCCAATGGAGAAAGTAGACAGCTTCTGGAACCTCAAGTGTTTACATCATGCAGGTATTGTCATAGTCATGTCACATCAACACTGTGGTGAAGAAGGCCTAGCAGTGTCTCTTCCACCTTAGACACCTGAGAGACTTTAGACTGCCTTCCTGGGTGCTAAGGAACTTTTATATCTTCACCGTAGAGAGCATCCTATCGGGAAACATCACAACCTGGTTTGGAAACAAGCACCATGCAAAATAGATAAGCTCTTTAGGAGGTGGCACGGTCAGCTGAGTACTTGGATCCTTGCCCTGCACTCCAGTCTACAGCAAACAGTGCTATACTAATGCAAGAACCTCAGGAACCCTAACATTGGACTGTTCTCGCTGTTGTGATCAGGAAAGCACTTCCGGTCCCTGAAGGCCAACACTGAGAGACTGACAAGGGGCTTCTTCCCGCAGGCTATTTGGGCTTTAAACACACACAACACCCTACAGGTTCTTTCGGCAGGCCATTCAGGCCCTCAACGACACCACCACAAGGACTACATTTATTGGATTTGTTTTTTTTCACACAAAAACTGCACACCCCACATCCATGCTAACACATCAGAATCATTTCCTCCAGTATCAATAAAGGTTTCTTTCTTTCTTTCTGTCTATCTATCACATTTCTTGTTTGCACACTGCTTATATGCAAAGGCAGGGGTAGCTCTGTGGTTAAGGCATTAGACTATATATCAGAAGGTCCCAGGTTCAAACCCCATCACCACCAACTTGCGGCTGTTGGGCCCTTGACCTTCAACTGCTCAGAGATAAAAGTGGAAGTCACCCTGTATAAGGGTGTCTGTGAAATGCAGAAAGTCAGCCATGTGTACAAGTTACTGTAGAACACCTCATCTAATTTTAAATGTTTTTGAGTAAAACAAAAATCATCTGATCATAGCAGGTCTTAGTATTAGGCAAATGCAACTTCAGATAAACAACAAAATGTATATGTGTATGTAATTTAATGTGGGCAATATGTGGGAAATATGACATATGGTTCAAGGGAGAATTCCACAGAATCTACGCAGGTAAGTCGCAGCCAAGTGCTGCTAATCATCAGCCCTTTATTACTTGACAATCTGCAGGTGTGTAGGCCTTTATAAAAGGAGAAATGTTGGAGAAAAATTGGCTAGTCTAAAGCATTCAGTTGTGTGTTAACACAATGTCAAGAAGTAAAGTTTGCACAAGAACTCTTTTCTATCTTTGCTGCTTCTTTAACAAGAAATGTTTACTGTTTATCATCTGACAGACAAGTTACTTACAGTACCTCACGACCTCAACTCATTACAACAGAGTGTTGATTCGTGTCATGTTGTGGTCCTGTTGTCGCTCTTGTTTGCACATTGCATGTGCACTTTGTGTTGTCTTTTACTGTGTTTTGTTTAGTACTTATTTTGTTAATTATGCTGTTAATTTGTTTTGTCTCAGCTAGTCAGCTAATTAGGTGTCTTAGTTAGCCAGTTAATTCCAAACATGTAAAATGTTTAACTCCATGACAGCATAATTAGAAGAAAATTGTAGTATAAAAAAAGTATGGTTTGTTTGGAAGGGTTGCAGGAAAAAACTCTGTTGTCTAAAAAAGAACATGGAAGCACAAATGAGGGTCACAAAATTGCACCTGAACAAACCACAAGACTTCTGGAACAAAGTCCTATGGACAGATGAGCTAAAAGTAGATTTTTTTTTTTTACCTTTAATGCCGAGAACCATGCTTGGAAAAAAACAGCAGAAATGCCTCATACCCACTGTCAACCATGATGGTGCAGGGGTGATAATTTGGGGTGGTTTTGCAGGCACAGGATCTGGGGACCTTGTAGTCATAGAGTCGACCATGAACTCCTCTGTATTCCAGGGTATTGCAGAGACAAATGTGAGGCCATCTAATATTGTTGACTATTTTTCATAAAGATTAACGCTTTTTGATGACCAAACTTTTAGTGCATTCCTAATCAATATGGTTATCTAATACAAACTAAACTCAATGTATTCTTTTTTTTATGAAGTCATTTCCACATATTCATTTATATGGTTCTCCAATCAGCCAATCACATGGCAGTAGCATAATGGATATAATCATGCATACACAAATAAAGAGATTCAGTTAGAATTCACATCAAACATCACAATAAAGAAAAAAAATCTAAATTTGGAGAAATTTTCCTCTCTGTATTTTTATGCTTTAGCTTGATTGAATATCTGTTCTTTTTCTGGTATTGTCTGGTACAGTATATTGAACTTTCAGCTGCCTAACACTCAATATGACTGCAAATTAATTCCTGCTATTCGTTATCACCCATAAAGATGGGTTTCCTGTTGCGTCTGGCTCCTCTCATTGTTTCTTCCTATTGCCATCTCAGGGAGTTTTTCCTTTCCCTGATGATTTTGATATATACATATTTTCTCACACATTTCATACTCATCAATTTTATTTTATTTTGATTCTGCAAAGCTTCTTTGTGACAATAACTATTGTTAAAAACACTATATAAATACAATTTTATTTAATTAATTGGATAGTTGCAGAAATGGGCAGGTCTGTAATGCCAATAAAATGAATATATATATATTATATTTATATATAAGAATATATATATATATATATATACACTCAGCAAAAAAAGAAACGTCCTCTGACTTTCAACTGTCTTTACTTTCAGTAAACTTAATGTGTAAATATTTGTATGAACACTAAAAGAGTCAACACCATAAGACATAAACTAAAA
>JAOVVA010000009.1:7534240-7549531 GCA_028565275.1 Leiocassis micropogon | reverse complement strand
TTCTTTTGATTGTGTAAAGCTGCTTTGCGGCAATGATAATTGCTAAAAGCGCTATACAAATAAAATTGAATTGAATTTAATTGAAAATTAATGCATATTTTGGATGCCTTCAGCATTGTTTCATGATGTAGTAAGAAATAAAGATCAGGAAAGACCACTGAATTAAAAGGTGTGTCCAAACTTTTGACTGGTACTGTATGGGACACACCATGTCAAACTTAAAGACTTTTCAACAATCTGATTTTTTCCAAATATTCAAGTGAGTATGGTCTAAATTGATCATGTATGCCCTGTCACGTGTTAAAACACCTTAAAATAAGGTCATGTCCAGTAAACCAATAATTTGAGATTGCATCTACTCTTCCCCATAGAGAGTGTGACCTGTCATTTTCAGTGTAAAGTAAAACTAAAAATCAGCCAAACAAAAACATCTTTCCTTCGAAATTTGACAGTCTCTGTTTGTTGGGGAAGGAACATTATTCTGTAGAAATATAGCTAAGAAATTGGGATTTCTTAAAAAGGTGTAAACTACATTACATTGCTATATTACAACTACATTCTTCAGAGATATGCTGCAACCGAATCCACTCAGGACAGAAGACGCAGTGGAAGGCCCAACTGAACATCTGCCTAAGAAGAGATATAGACATCTCAATCCCCTTGGGGGAAAAAAACCTGAGAGAAACCAGTGTGCCCAGACGTAAAGTAGAAGTAAAGTAGAATCAAGCCAGCTGGCCTCATGGGCAGAGTTGTCAAGAAAAAAACTACTACTAAGGTTGGCAAATTGGAAGAAAAGGTTAAAGTGAGACAGATGCATGAACAGTGGTTTGGTAGATGAGTGGAACCATGTCTTGTGGACTGATGATTCCAAATTTGAGGTGTGAGCTCATAAAAAGATTATAGATGCTTCACCCGAATATTTGCAAAACCTAATCGGTAGCTGTTACGCCCCATGGCTCAAAAAGGACGCAATAAAAATGGGGACACACGAGAAAGTGCAAATAATACACAAAATTTATTAACATAGTAGAACTATACAAAAACAAAACAATGTGGCATGAGACAGTCAAGAATCAGTAGTGTAGAGGTAAGTGAATGCATGAAAATGGAATGGGCTGTAGGAGTGTTGGATGCTTCAAAATAAAACAAAAGTAAACGGAACACCAAACAAAATCAAATCCCACATGCACCTCTCCCCCTGGCCAGTTGTGATGCTACCTTTTAAAAGGCCCAACAGGAACCCAGCAACAGGTGTCCTTGACCAACCCATCCAAAACCAATTAATTAGGAGGCCGAGCAATTCAATCCAAAGGCGACACACATACACATGGGTTGTCACAGTAGCACAGTTGTCAAGTGGCACAGATCTGTCAGTCACTTATTGCTGCAAAAGTTGCAAAATATGCCTAAAAAATAAATTGTTCATTTTTTGTGTTTTGCGACTCATTCACAACCATATGATTGAATAAAACCAACAAAAGACAAAAAGGAAGTGTGTAGGTGTTTCTTCTTTCTTGAGATGTTTCTTTCCAGTGTACATACATACATTCAGTTGTGCTCAAAATTATTCATACCCTTGGTATTTTATAGTGGTTTTGAGTTGTCTTCTATAATAAATTAGTTTTTAATAATACTTCATATATTTAATACGTGACAAACAACTGAAGAAATAATGAGACGAATTGTCAATTTATGGGTTTTTATTGACAAATATAAAAAAAAATCACCATGTTCACAATTATTCATACCCTTTATATTTCAATGTTTCAATAATCAGTAGAAAAGCCTTTGTTCTTAATGATGGACTGCAAACGCTTTTTGTAGGTCTCCACAAGATTTCTACAGGTCTGCTGTGGAATGTTTTCCCATTCTTTCTTTGCAAAAGCATCCAGTTGTTGGAGAGTTGAAGGCTTCCTACCCCTGACCCGGATAAACTCTCTCCACAAATTCTCAACTGGGTTTAGGTCAGGGCTCTGACTTGGCCACTCCTGAACATTTATGTTGTTGTCCCTGAACCATTGCTTGACCATGTCGAATGCTTCGGGTTATTATCCCCTGCCAGGTTGAGCTTGTGTGCCGACACCACCAGAATCTTGACATAGTCTTCCTTTTCCATGATACCATCTATCTTAACCAGAAAGGTTTTCTGTACCACTGGCAGACAGGCATCCCCATGACATGATGTGACCGACACCATACATACTGTACGCGGGGCCAGACAGGCATCCCAGTGTCTCTGGGTAAGGTGTGGTGTCTTTCTGGGGCGATGTCCATGGAGACCACCTTGATGCAGAATTCGTTGAATGGTGGATCTTGATTCCATCTCCCCTGCTTGGTTGAGGGTGTCTATTAGAGCTTTGTTGGTGATACGGGGGTTGTTGTTTGCCACGCAAAAGATCTTTCTAGGGACTCTAGAGGATACTTTGCACTTCCTGCCACGGCCATCCAGGTTTTAACAATGTTGAACATCTTGAAATTCATGATGGTACTCTGTACGGTTGATACAGGAACATCCAATTTAAAAAAAAAAATTGCCTTGCAGCCTTTTCTCAATTTTGGGCATTGATAACACGCATATGAAGATCATGACAGAGTTCATGAAGATTATGACGGAGTTATTTATTCTTGGCAGTGACTGAGAATAATGAAAGCTTTGCCCCCCTAATTATACTTTTCAGAGCAGGTGTTACCATTTAACATTATTAGGCCTTAATTTATTACACGTAAATTGATTAAACTGATTATAGTCACTGGAGTGTGAAACCATGTACACTTTCACAAAAGAAGGAGTTTTTTCTTATATTGGGAATAGGGTATGATTAAACTAATATATACTGTATTAAATACAATGAAAGTTTTGCCCAAGTAGTTTTTATAAATGAAAAAAAAAAAACTAAAAAGTATTGATTTGTACAAGGGGTGTGAATAATTTTGAGCTGTACATACATACATACATACATACATACATCAGCCATAACAGTAACAGCACCTCCAAGTGAATTAAATAACATTGATTATCTATATAAATAAAACAAATGTTTGTCTGTACATTGGAACTCGCTCTTTCAATGAAATCATACATTAGAGGACCAGAAACCTGTCAATTTTTGTCTGTATGCCTGTCCCTATGTCTGTATATCTGAATGTCTGTCTAGACAATTTTGTTTTTTGCATCACGAAAAACAGAATTTAATGAGCCGTTGCCAGCTCTATGGTATTTGCCTGCAGTTAAATGCATAAATGAAATCAAAATGTTGAGTAGACAGGAAGTTATGAGCAGTTTTTGTGCCAGATTATTTCACAGCAGCCAATGTTTTTTTTCGGTTGAATACAGTGTTTTCGCCCTTGAAGTGGGCATGGCTATACACATCACTCCAAAATGCCAATCATGGCGACAGTTTACCGTAAATGCACAGTGTACAGTAATACCTGAACTGTGAGTGGGATGCATTGTTAGCCATTCAAATCAAAATGCTGAGTAAAAGTGATGGTACTATTTTAAACAGGGAGGGTATTTGCCTGACGGCGAAAGTAGTACTCAAGGTTGAGATACTCAACCTTACAAAATTTCATTTTATTGTATTAATAAGTTAGGCAGAGAGTTGAAAAATACTGAGACATTTACCTGAGTAAACCTGAAATAAAAATTTTAACCTGAAATAAAAATATCACTGATTACATTAAAGGTAATCAACTTATTCTTAGCTTTAACCTTTTAACTATTTCTACAAACTTTGTAATCGTCAACAACTGTTAGGATGGTGGGTAGAGACGGATGCAAATGCGTATAACAGCAGAGGTTTATTGATAAATTCCAACAAACAAATCCAAAATGGTAGTCCAAAAGGCAAGGTCAAAAAACAGGCAAGGTCAGGCGAGGTACAAACAACAATGGTAGGGTCAGGGCAAAACTCAAAATCCTTCTACGAAAACGTGGTCAATAGTTGATTATTCAAAACGCAAATCAAAGGCTTGGTAAATTTAGACAGGAAGGTACTAAATAATACTTCGCACTGCTGGAATATTTTCGAGTGGCTTTTGTAATTGGGGGAAATGAGGAACAGGTGAAATCAACCAGAACTCTGGTGAACAAGACCATGTGCATGCATGTGGGGTGTTGTAGTTTCTGGCGCCCATATTTGTAGTCCGTGATGCATGCTGGGAAATGGAGTTTGAGACCTGTTCCTCTGGTTCTCTCACAACAACATGTACAACTACTAGTCAATTATACAGCAGTAAACTGCTATCAGGATCATGGGCAACCATGGCTCATCTATGCCTGTGGATGGCAAAGGCCAGCCTGTCTGGTCCGTTTTCACAGAAAAGCCAATGTAGCAGAAGTTTCTGCCAAAAAAAAAAAAAATCAATGCTGGCCATGATAGGAAGAAAATCATAAACCCTAATGCCTCACAACTTTCTGTGTATGGGGTTTAATAGGCAAAGATCCGGCCTCTACATGCCTCAGATCTCAATCTGACCGAATATCCATGTAATGAGTTGGACAAACAAGCCTGACCATGGAAGGCTCACGCGCACCCCACAGCACCAAAAGGATCCACCAGCTAATATCCCGGTGCCAGACACAAAAGTACATTGCAGAGGTCTTGTGACATTATGCCCAGAGGGCCAGAGCTGCCCCAGTGGCACTAGGGAACCCTACACAATAATAGCCTTAATGCTTTGGGTTCTAATGTTATGGCTAATCTGTGTATTTTTATGCATTTTTTAATTTTTCTCTACACCTTTGTTGAAACTCTTTGAGACGCCTTCTGCAATGTTGCTAGTTTCTTCTCCACATAAATGATTAAGACACAGTAGATAACTGCATCAACTCTGGCGGTCTGCAAGTTAGCTGGAGGCCACTCGTCAGCCAGAAAGCATCTTGGGATGGCATTTTAATGGAGAGAACTTCTTTTAGCCACGAGAGCTGAGCTGCCAAGATTGTGTTTATCCTCTCGTGTCCACTCAGGAGCATGCTGCTGATTACTAGTGAAGGAGGACCGGAGAGGGAGGACAGGGTTTTCAGTGGAATTATGGTGCGTTCAGTAACAGTCTTTGAAGGAGTCTTATATAGTTTTATATGGCTAATGTTTGCATGTATAAAAGAGGTTCACGAAATATTTCCATTAGAGAAAGCATCCTTAGAATGATTGTTAAACATGTGCTGGTGTGCTTGTGAAATTTATGGAGTAGAGTGACCTTTGGTACAGAAATATGCTCTTCTGGCAAGAGGTGTGGATTAATAGGGGCATTAACAAGCCAAGGGATAAAATACTGAATGAGCAAATGAGAGCGGTGCCATGCAGAGAGCAAGGTGAGGGAAGGAGAGAAGTGTAGATATACAGAAAAAGATGAAAGGGTTGTAGACATTTTTTGTGGCATATCATTAGTTGTGTACCGTATAGGTCTGTCTCTGCATCATAGTAAATTGTAACCAGTGGGTGTGTAATTTCAATCACTGTGTAATAAAAACAGAACGATGGTTTTGTCATGTCAACCAAGCGAATAAGCCTAATGCTGCACGTTTCATCATTACCCTGATAAGAAGAATTGCAGCACAATATTTCTGGTAAAATCACATTTAGATGATCCTCTGTTTCTCCTTATGTACTCAATTCTGCAGAACACGCACACACACATATGCATGTGTAATAAATCGGCAGGACCATTAAGACTAAATTGAAGTTAGATGATGGTGTAACAGCAACACTTTGCGTTCAGGGGGCTCTCAAATTTCACTTTAGCAAGGACAGAGAGTAGATAGAGACAAAGCGAGGGGGTGATTTTCTCTTACTAGATCCATTTTCAGTGTCAGATAATTACAGTCATTTATCAAGTATAAGGAGTATTTTCTAATATTACAATGTTCCTGAAAATGATCTTTTTTATCATGTCAAAATGTCCGGTCATTTATTTTTTACACTGCCTCTCTGTACTCATTAGTTTATTCCTGTTTTTTTTTCTTTTTGTATGCATTTATTATTTATTTTTATTTTATGCTGCTTTGTCAACACTCCAAGTTAAATGAAGATTAATCATTAGTTCTGTTGCTGAAATCCTCACAAATGTGCATATGGTTGCTTTATAATATTTCTGTAAACAGTTATTTTGAACATAGTACTGGCACTGAGAGGCATAGTACTGATGTGACTCACCATTCTCCACACACACACACACACACACACACACACACACACACACATAGGAAAATGGATAGCAGCAATTTCTCCTCTCTGAATTAGAAGCGAGATGAGTTGCAGCCATCAGACGGTTCATTTTGCACTCGATCACAGGAAACGATGCTTTTTGTCCTGATTCTTCTGATGTCTCTGAGGCGTGCACACATTCATACTGACTAATGGCATGCGCACTGGTACTTACCTATACAAACTTATGCTCACACGCCTTCTCTTAAGTGATTATTTTCAGGGCTGCTCTGTGGAAACTAAATTGTCGCTATGCCAGCCACAGTAATGATCATAATAACATCATGCTTTCTTTTTCTCCATTTAACACACACACACACACACATCCACACACAGCCCACACTCATGTGCACATGACCATCTAGACGATTTGCACAAAATTTCTATCTCAGGGGCTCGATAAACACATTATTACACACACCCTCAATCGCTGCCTGAGAAGGCATCTACATAGAAATGGTGTTTAGAGAGTGAATGACTCTGCATTTTTTTTTCTCTGTACCTGTAGGGAAAAGGTACTTACCTTACACTGGCCACCCAAAAAGAAGTCACCACTGGAATTAACTAAGCAAATAGTTAAGATAACTGCAGTGATTAACATGATTCAGCTGGCAACAAATGATTTATCCCTAACTGATGTAGTGAGTAGCCTAACATATCTTAAACTACAATGTCAGAAGACATACCCTGTGGTCATGGCAAAGACCAGAGGGGTTTCAGAAGGATCAAATACTGAAGGAGTACTAAAGTTGGTTTAAAATTGAAAGACCTTCATTTTCAAAGAAGAAATGTGGTCAGAAAAACCTCTTGAATGAGAACGACGGGAGATCACTTAAATACTTCAAATCACTTATACTACTCAAACTGCAAAAACTCACAGCTATGTGTAAAAGTAAAAGCTTTTGCACATGCAAAATGTGAAGAGAACTCAAGGGATTGGAACTAAACAGTCAGGTAGCCTTAAGAAAACTACTTATCAGTGACACTAATAAGAAAAAAAGGCTCATTTTGGAGCATTGGACAAAGGTCTAATGAGTCCAGATTTACCTTGTTCACAGTTAGTGCTCACTGTACAAGCCTGTGGAGGCGATGTTATGATCAGGTCTGAGTTATGTTCCCAAAAAATTTGCTAACTAACTAAATATACTGAACTACCAGGTTTTTACATCATTATTTTTTTTATTTTATTCCTGATGGCATGGGCATTTTCCAAGATGACAATTCCAGGGTTCATCAGGCATATGTGAAAGAGTGCTTAATGGAGCATGGAATATCATTTTCACAAATGGATTGGCCACCACGGAGTTTAGACCTTAACCCCATTGAGAATCTTTGTGATGTGCTGGAGAAGACTTCACGCAACACATCAAGACATTAAGAGTCTTGTGACATTGCTTAAGCATATCAAAACCATGCAACAGCTATAATCAAATCAAAAGGCAGTCTAAAGAAATATAGAGTGTGTGCCTAATTTTTTGCCTATTATGACACTCAGGGTAGCTCAGTGGTTAACATGTGGACTATAGATCAGAAAGTCATGGATTAAAATCTCAGCTTCACAGATCAGTAATTAGCTGGATTAATTTCCCTGATAAGAGTATAACACAGTAGATCTTTTAGCTATGAAGGCTGAGATATATGAAGGTCATGCATCATCTAGTATGGATTTTATTTCACCATTTATCACATATTCAGTACATATTCTCTAATCAGGACACTGCCATGCTACCTGAGTCTGTGGTTAAAGCTCAGATAACTTGAAGGATTAATATGCAGCATAATAGGGCTCTAACATCTGTGCATCAAATGTCAATCAGAAAAACAATTAGGAATCCAGCTACCATCTGCATGAGGACCCGATATTTATGCAGATTTGGGTTCTAATGCACGAGTATGTGATGGTCTGAAAAATATTTTTGTTTATAAGATATCATTCTAAAACCTACAGATGCAAGATGTTTCAATTTTGCCTGTATCTTAACCAAACGGTTGAGCATTTTTAAGTCCCTAAATTCCACTGAAAGACTTTGCACCTACCTCTACATTTAATTATAATCTATGCATGAAAAAGCAATATTACTGCCAAATTGTAAAGAATTATGAGTTTTCACTGGGAAATGAGTTACAACTTTGATTATTAGCAAGACATCTGTCTCTGTCTCCTCAACAGAGGTAAAAAATATTCATGGCATTTAAACTAGAGCCTCATCATTGTCTCCTCACTTGACTGATCGTTGTTAGTGCCTACATCAGTGGGAAAATAACTGCTGATTATTTCAATAAATTTTGTTCTCTTGACATTCATTTTCTTAAATTTCTTGTCGTTAATGTCTCTTTTTGGTTCATATAAATATTTTTAAGCTGTTTTGATGGTTATGAGATGGCACAAGAGCATTAATGACATTTTAGCAGATGGTATCTGATCACAAAATTAAAGCTTCTGTCTATTTTGCTGACTAAAACTGTCCCAAAACATGATCATGTGAGAAATTAATTTAGCTAGTAAGGTTTTAGAACACATTATGCAGGGTGTTTTTACTGCCACTTGGGTTATATTTTCAGGTAAAAACCAAGGCCTGGTAAGAAAGTGGCATAAATAAAAATGTTTATGTGAAAAATTCAGAGACAAAAAAAAAAAAAAACTCAGTTTTGCACAATGCCTCATATTATGCCACAAGTGCACTACATAATATACTCTGTTCCCTTGTTTTATTGAACATCCTGGAATTAACTTCACTGTAAGCTATTTTTGTGTGTTTCATTTATGGTGATGGCTCGACTTAGCTGCCACCCCTTGGGACCCTGAGGTGCAGCCCCTGGCTGTTTGAAAAGCTGAGTCACAGTCTGGCTCCAAAAAAAGTCTTAAGACTTACCTCATAACTAAACACTAAAGCAAGCACTAAACTTATCCTGGTGAAAACACCCAGCTCTCTTAATGGTATACTAAGATCGGGTCTATTTGTACTGGAGTGAGGACTTTTTTTTTTAAATGGAGACCATAATGCTTAAAAGCTGTAAGTCTCTGTGGATAAGCGAGATGCTATAAACAGAATAATTACTACAGTACATACACTATATAAATGTATGGTAGATGGCTATGTTGCTTTTTTTAACAAAAGATCCTAAGATTACGAGCTCTTTGAAAGGGCTTCTACGGTATATCATAGCACAGCTTATTTTGGACAAATTCAAAGGCAGCTTTGTATGTGAACAGTTTGACAAAATTGTTTGGTTTATGTAAGTGGGAATTTTGTGTGCTTTCAAAAAAAAACTCCATCTCCCACAATTTTGGCATAATGAATCAATCAGTCTGCAGGTGTGTTTGTGGTCATTTAGTATCAAAAAATATGTTGGTTGAGTTTTAATTAAAAAAAAAAATAAATAAATACAGGAGACTCATGCTTTGTTGTGATTTTGAAGTGAGTCCAACAAAAAGTAGTGGCAGCAAATTAGATAAAGGAAAAGAGTGTTGAGTTTTGGTACACACAAAATCTTTTTTAATTTCAAAGATAATTTGATATTATTTGAGTAATCATAAAAAAAACATCATAAGCGATACAAAAAAAGTTAGTGTACTGCATCATTAACCTCCTCCTCTACCAGGAATTTTTATGTGCACATAAATTAAAATGTATTAAGCCATAAAATTATACATAACTAGGGGCGTGGCCAATTTAAGTGGCAGCTGCAATGCAGGTTTCAAACCAGTAGCTGTATGCTACTGTAGGCATAACTTTAGCTAACAAGCTAACTGGAACGGTTGTAGTTAAGTAAGACAAAGAATGTAGGCGCTGTGGGATGACATGTAGGGTATGATGGTGTTCAATAAAATGCAAAATAACATTAGCATATAAATTAACATTAGCTACCTTAGGATTTTGGTAAATCTAAGCTAGCTGTCTTGCGGTAACTGAGGTAAGTAGGCATGTTTCAACCAACAGCCAGGTGCTGTCCGCATTTATAGATTAACAACCAATTAGGCGGAGTAGGCTCCTGTAAAGATGGCGACAACCAGCGCTCACACAACTTCCAAATTCCATTCAGAAAAACTATGGGTGACATCACAGAGGGTTGTCCAGGTCTTTTTATACACCGTATGATGATGATAGCCACACACACACAGCATGCGCATCTATGTCTCTTTAAAACAAATCACTCATGCATATTTTTGGGTTTTGTGACAATATTTCAACACAGTGCTTACACTACAATATTCCACATTTTTTCTTATACAGAATATATTTAAAACTCAGCGTTCAAACAACATCCAAATTGCATAAAGTCCTATTTCACAGAACGCAATCACTTATGTTTAAAGAGGCATACCTGTCATTTTTACTGCTGAAGTGACTGCAATGGCAACAGAATGTTAACATCCTTTTCTTTGCTTAACGTTCTCAAAAAAACCTTTTGAAGAGATTCAATCCACTGTGCAATCCGGTGTGTTGCACAGGAAGCATCTTTACTTCACTCACCACTTGACAGAAGGAAGCAACGTAATCGGCTCATCACCACATGATGGCTTTTGCTCAGACATCTGGTGGCTACGTAAGTAAATTTTTTTATAGTCAACCTTGTATGTCAGAGAATAATAATTTGCTAAAATGAGTAAAATTCTTTAAAAACTTCACTTACTGTATTACTGTATATAAAATGGTGTACTCTCATGCTTCATCCTACCATAACTATTAAATTAACAACTTCACGAAATGACCCATATTACACTTAAAATAGTCTGGCAACTTCAGCAGAAGAAATGCACCTTTGGAATCTTCTAGCTTTGTAATCCACCGACACAAAATTAGATTCTTTTTAGTCTGCTCTTTGATGATGTAGACAAAATCAAGTCACATTCTTAAAAGTGCCATTTACCATTCCATACCCTGCCTGTTCATTAGCAAATATACTTTTTAATCCTCAAAACCAATTGTATGAACAAGAAACTTGACTAAAGTAATCTCATATTGCAATAGTGTCATGGGTTTTTAGTTTATATCAAGGTTTAAACATTGGACAGGAAAATGCTGCTGCATCTGTCATTAAATATGTTGGGTTATCAAATAAATGTCAAATATTCAAGTTCCAGCACTACTCTAGCACCACTGTTGGGCCCTTTAGCAAGGCCCTTAATCTTGTTTACAACCTCTGGATCTATGGAGGAAAGAATTTGACTATATTGTAATTTATGTATTGCAAAATAAGGCTTCTTTTTCAGTTATTTCAGGAGAAATTCATGATGAACACATGAGTTTAAATAATATGACTTAATTTCAATGTATTTTCTCATTATATCTAGAAATTATGCCACTTTTGCTTAACTCCAACTTTATTACTTTTATTTCAACTTAATATCAATTCCATTTAATTTAACATCTTGATTTTTAAAGTTGCTTTGTGATAATAATGAATTTAGGCATTTGTCACTATTTAGGCATTCTTGTAGGCCCTAGCCAAGCCTAGACTGTGCTAATTATGACTTATAAGCATGGTTACTCTCTTCCTTATCTGATTATTTTGGACTATTTTATAAATTAATGGGTTCTGAGCAGAAGTAAGATTTGACGGTTTCATATGATTCATCTTATAAAGTATGCATACTGAAAACACTGATTCGCTTTGTGCCATTGCGTAGCAGGTGTGCTGTTTACAGAAACCTCTGAGTGTTGTGCTCAATTTGACAGAAGAACTTCATCCATCTTTAATGAAGGCCTGAGGGGAGACGAGCAGGCTGCTTCTGTGCGGATAGAGGAGCCAGAGTGCACCAGGCTGTCTTGGATTGGCAGTGATTCATCTGTTAGCTGCTTAAGTGTATTGATCTTAAGGGAGTTCATAGCTCACTCTGTAGAGTGGTGCTGTGCGTTGGAAAGCTTTTGTTAAGTAGAAGGAGGTAAGGAGGTGTCTGCCGCTACCTGTCTCAAAGAGAGGGAGGGTACCAGGCTCTGTGTTTGCCTAAACACAGATGTGTTCTTTAGCATTTTACTTAGCAATGCCTATAGACACAATTTTACTGAATAAATAAATTTGTATTCTTCTTTCTGTCTTTTCTCATCTTCAGTTTATAGCTGCATTGGCCCAGTGCATCTCTTCTGCTTTTAATTATCACCAAAGAATCTTAAAATAATTACATAATAAATTAAATAATGACAAAATAATGTTAAAATAATGGAATGTGCAGTCTAGTGCTTCTGTAATGTACCGCAGTTAAAAAAAGATTTTAACAACAACAACAACAAAAAAAAGATATTAAACCATTACATTAAAAAGTGAAAACAGGTGTGTTAAGCAGATGTGAGGACAGCAGGGCTGAAGCCAAATTGATGCCTGTAATTTTCATAAATAGACAGTAAAGGAAAACAAATGAAAAAGTTACTCCAAAGTTTTGTGAGCTGTATAACCAAATCAATACAAGATTCATATTCAAGTAATTATGATGTACAATGCAAAAGGTACATGCATACATATATAAGACCCAATTAATTTTTTTTTCAACTGGCTAAACATATATTGAATAACTTCAACACTACTTTTATCAGTATTTTATGTATTTACTCTTTTATCAAAAATAAATGCATTTTTTTAAATGTTTTTTTAACCTGTAATATTATGTGAAGCTTGCTCATAAATTAAAAACTAAACATAGCAGTGCTTATTTTGTTGGGTCCTTTGTGCGGTTTTGAACAAAAACACTAAATTATGCGCTGGCCGTTTTCCATGCAAGTCTATTCATCAGTAAAGAAAGCATAGTTTGTTTATTGCCATGTAATTATAGACAAACTGGTGTTCTTGTTCATTTTACTTTGTGCAGACAATAATTCAGTTTGTTTTGACAGATGTGAACAAGGGAATTTTGTTTCTCATCCATGACATGACATTTTACCATGGTTCAGTTTAATTTCTAATATTAGTTTTTTTTAGCTCTGTGGTATATAATGCATCTTTACAGATGCAGAACAATAATAAATAATGCTCACTAACTGTCCAGTCTCATATAATATTTTGTGGTTTTACTGAAAATTAAGGGCAGGCTTTCAGCCAAAGAAAAATGCATTGTATTTTTAGAGCACATGTAAAAAAAAAAAAAAAAAAAAAAACTAGATAAAAAATAGATTTTAAAGGATACTTTATCATTCCAACGAATAGCTCTTTAAGGGCACATAGAAGCATTAGCAATTGTTACCTGGTAGTTAACAATAGTTTTCTATTATCTTCTTTTTCTATAGTTTTCTATTGTCTCTTTAATAAAATGCACTTGGATGACCAGCAGAGGTAAAAAACACCTTTTATGACAAACAACAAAAAATGTTATTTTAAGCACACCCTTACAAATTTCTGACCAAGAAAAGAAGGCACACTCTCTCTCACTCTCTCATTCTCTATACTGCTTATCCTGCCCAGGGTCATGGGAAGCCTATAGCCTATCCCAGGTGACTCAGGGCACTATGGAGGTACAAATACATCACGGAGCACACAAGCACGTACACACTGTGGGAAATTTGGACAAAAACAGGCACATGAGAAAACAAATTTTGGTGCAGAGTGAAATCAAAAGCTGCAAAAGCTACAACCAACAAAGGTGTGAAACCGCCTAAAAGAGTGCATTTCCTCTCCTGATGTTGCAACTTGAGGTGGAGCCCTTTGGCTGAAAACTGAGAGTTTCAAGCAGAACTGAAGCATGGTAAAGAGACAGATTGAGGAGATATAGTTGGAAACTTTCCTTCACAGACATCAATACCTCTCTTATCCCCGGAAACACTGTCAGACCCAATATTCACAATACTGTCTCTTCTTTTGAGGGAAGAGACTGAGTACTTTACTGTTCTTCCCCAGTCTTTCCCCATCTTTTTCCCCCATGCAAGTCTGCAGTCTTATTTGTCAAACCAGAAAAGTTTGCCATTTTCTTCAAACGTCCCTATAATTGTAGGAAATGCAGATACTTCATATGTGGGATAACAACACAATTAAAAAGATAGGCTACTATAGATCATTTTTTATCTGCTTTATGATTATATTTATGTATGTGATACTATATTTTAGTGTAATTCTAAACAGTCAACAAACAAAGAGACAAAGATGGGGGGAAAAGACTATTTATGAAGTTGATTAATTTATAGGAATTATTTCTAGACTGTCTGGGCTGAATTGATTGGCGGTTGCTTTTTGTCGGGAGAAAGCTTGACTGGAGAAATTGAGCCAGAACTTTGAAGCTCCGTATGACAGTCTGACTAAATGTCTGGAATGTACGGGTTGATATTGAATACATAAATAAGTCAAAGTGATGTGAGAGGTTGACACAAATGTGCACACCCAAATGTCCACCCAGACAGTGACTTATTCATTACTGACATCATTTCAACATCTGGATGCTCCATGTACACACACACACACACACACACACACACACACACACACACACACACACACACACACACACATTTACCACACCCAGAAAAAGATAGTGTATTATAGTGTGACTAAATGCCTGGAATGTAGCTGAATACATAAATAAGTCAAAATGAAGTAAGAGGTTGACACAGACACACTTAAAAACAAAGTAACGCGTTAGAGTACTTAACTTAGTACATAACTTTTTTGATGTAACGAGTAATCTAACGCATTAGGTCCACCATTTAAGTACTCAGTTACAGTGGAACCTTGGATTACGAGCATAATTCGTTCCAGAAGCAGGCTCGTATTCCAAAACACTTGTAAACCAAATTTAATTTGAAATAATGGAAACTCAAATTATTCGTTCTACAGCTCAAAAAAATAAATACATAAAAATAACTAATACAAAATATAAAGTAAAAATAAATGTGTAAGGCGAGAGTGTGTGTGTGTGTGTGTGTGTTGGTGTGAGTGAAGGAGCACGGTGTCAAATTACGCGCGCCACACACATGACAGGCTGATACAAAGAGGGAGAGAAAAAATGGATCTTTACCCTCTAATGAGACTTGCTTTTGCTTTATACGCGCACACACACGCATTGGCACTGCTAAGGATTTTGGGCTCCATGAAAAGAATCTTGACAGGGCCCCCAACACAGCTGAGACTTTTTTCATATTAATTTACATAAAATCATGCGCTT
>JAOVVA010000009.1:7515405-7525812 GCA_028565275.1 Leiocassis micropogon | reverse complement strand
TAAATGTTATGTTATATTTGTCTGACTTACAAGTGCCTCTTTGATTTAATTGTAAACAAGATGACTGAAATGATCAACATCAATGTCAAACTGGCCAAAACACTCAATTTCAGTGGGGGTTGAATAATTTTGAACACAATTGTAGGTGGTAAAAGTTTAGCAAGGTACACAAATCTTTAAGTGATACCCAATATTTGGGACAAAAGTGTTCAAATAATTAGAGTCATTAACACAGTTGTTTCACACAGCCGAGGTTTAAACAAAGTAAACAGTTATCACTGTTTAACACTACCCCGCTTATATTTTGTACTGAGTGAATCAGACATAACACTGTGATTATTATTATTATTATTATTATTATTATTATTATTGAAAGTTCAGCTGAGAATAAGACTTAGCAATAGCAATTTTAGCTTGTTATTTTTAAAGCGCATTAAAATATTTAATTGTTTCAGAGTGCAATACAGCACGGGTCTAATTCTCGCATTAAGTGTAAAAAAGAAAAAAATATTTATACAGTATACTGAAGGTGGTACTTAAAGGCAGCTCAGCTAACCACCTTAACACTTAGTCCACCCATCTTTGTTGTTTGAAAAGCAATAGCATGTGTGGTTTTCCCAATGTATGTCTGTATAAGACCACACATTAGACGCTGATGCTGTTATAATAAATGGCACTGTCTGATAGCAGAAGGCTGTGCACTACTTGAAAGCAAACCTAGGGTGGCTTATGGCCAAATTCAAAACCTAATGGAAAGCACATTTTGAGAAGTTTTGATTTCTGTGTAAAAGGGGCCACTGTGCCATTTCGGATTCAATGCCTGGGGCTGAAAAAGGAAAAATAAAAAAAATGCACCATTAAGTTAAAGATACACTGTACATGTACATGTATCTGTATTGTATACTTTCTTTTCATTATCAGTACATATTATCTGAAAAATCTACTGTTACACTTTGCTCATTGCATCTAAAATTTTATATGTGAAATTTTAACTCTATAGAAGAGATAGTTTAATATTACAAGACACATTTTTTTGGCTCGAGTACACTAATTTAATTAACAGCTTTCTTGGTAGAAAACTTGAACACAATGTTTCAAGTATGAATGAGAGAATCAGCTAACGAACTAAAGGAAACTGTGAATGGAGCTTCATGATCAAAGGGGCAATTTTTTCAAGACAAGAAAAATACATATATCCTTCAGGAAGAAGAATGCTGGTCCTTTTTTCATAATCTTACTGAATTACTTGTGCAGGGACTATAGTGTCTATTATTGATGTTGAGAGCTAAATTATGTGCAGTTTGGTTTGATGTTCTAATTAGTGTCTACACACCATGAAAACAGGCTTAGCAAGAAAGATCTATGAGATGAAAAGTACCCAGCAAAACTATTTAAAAAAGAAACATAAATCAGTCAGGCCTGCAGCGATAGCAGCATCAGCCTGGAAAAAAAAGGATCAGGTAGTGAGAGCAACCTGATTTGGGGTATAAATATTCACTAGTTCAGTGGAATAATCTTGCAATGTGCTACTTTTACAACAAAAGCTGCTTACTGAATAATAGAAAATTGCTTTATTAGAATGAGAGGTGCTAAAGATGAGATATGCAGTAAATTTGATTGGAGGGCAACACTTTCCAACCAAATTACCAGCAAACAAACTAAGATAAGGAGTCTGATAGTTTTGCTAAACTGAAGATTAATGCAAAGCAGCTCTGTGTAACAATCTGAAAATGCCTACTAAACTCTCATTAGAGCCATGCATTAGATAACAGCAATTTGTGTATTTTCTTTGTTGTTTTTTCCTTCTCTGTCTTCTACAACACTCCTTTTCTTTCCATCTCACCCACCGGTTTTTGAATCTCACCCATTAAGCATTAAGTATGCAATAAGCTTTGTGTACTGTGCACGGTTTACTGATGCCTCAGTGCCAGATTGAGAAGGCACGCCTTGTTTCTTTGTAGACATCAGGAGTCAGCTGTGGAGTATAAAGAATTCATGTTAGAATATTGATGAGCATGTCTGGTTAAAACCATGTGGCTTAGGTGCCCATATGTCTATGCATACAGACATCATAGCAGGAAAAACAGGGACCTAATTTACAGCATATGGTCTATCTGCCCTGAACTGAGCATTACTTATATTACTACCAACTATTGTGCAAGGCCATGCACCAGCGCCCAACAGTCTCAGGCTATGAAGAAGAACCTTGACCAAGTTTGATTTTAGGCATCATTGGGAAAACAAAGTGGAAGCTGTAAACACCACCTTTCTGCTCTTTGTTAGTTAGTGTTGATGTACAGTACTGAGCAAAAAAAAAAAAGGGGGGGGGGGATCACACAGGCAATGAAATAACACAGATACCCATGATCATATTTTTCTGGTTGTTTGTATGACCAAATAATAATAATAATAATAATAATAATAATAAGAATAATAATAACAATATGCTCATTTTGAGAGTTGTATATTTTTGCAACATAATTGACATATTCTGGTAGTCATAAAATGTACCCTTTGTAAAAGTAATGATAATTTTTCGTTCTACGTGACATATCTGAAAAACCAAATATACAGTTTGAAGTCTAAAGCCTCCCCATTAACACACACTGGCAAGGTTTCCATATATTGTATATATATTTTTTTTCTTCCTACAAATCTTTTCATGTTTTTTATATAGTTTTGTTTTATGTTATAAAATGTAAAATATAGTAAAAACTAAAAAATCATTAAAGAGGAAGTTGCATCCAGACATTTGATTGGTACCTTATAAGGTGTTTACGTTGGAGTGACATGGTGGTGCAGCAGATAGCATTGCCAACTTACAGCTCAAATGTCTAGAGTTTGATCTTATTCTGATTATGCATGTGGAACATAGATAATATGTTGAAATGTGTTGAATACTAAAGGTACACAGTTAAAGGCAGTGGAAACAGTTCAGGTGGTATTTTTCCAGTGTTCATCTGCATATAGCTTTAGTGAGTCTGTGTATTCACAGATTCCGGTTCTTGTGTGACAGAAGTCCCAATGTGGCCTTCTGCTGTTGTACCTCATCTGCCTCGTCTGTGATGCTTATCTGCTCATCATAGTGTGGTTATTTAAGTTACCACAGTCTTCCTGTCAGCTCAAATCAGTCTGGCCATTCTCCTTCGACCTATCTCATCAATAAGACATTTCTGCCAGTAGACCTGCCAATCCATAAAAATCCCCGGAGATGCAGATTTTAAATACTTCAGATCAGCCTGTCTAGCACCAACAATCATACCGAAGTCAAAGTCACTGAGATCATTTTTTTCCTTCATTCTAATGTTTGACGTAAGGTTTAACTGAAGCTCCTGACCTGTATCTGCATGATTTGGCTGATCTGCCTGGCACTGTTGCCATAAGATGGGCTGATTAGGTAATTATATAAATTCATGGTGTATGGGTCTTTTTTTGAGCTTCTTGACAGCAATTTTGAGAGCATTTTTTTTCTTTTCTTCCTAACTGATCCCCAGAAGATTTGGAACTCTTCATGTTTCAGATCAGTCTATTGCTCTCATAATTTTTTTCCTTGTTAAATCACATTTTGCACAGTGAATAATTATTTAAAGTCTGTATAGTAACTATAGTAAAATGTAAAAACATAGAGATAGGAAATGGGTGCATACATACCTGTTAGATGCATGTGTGATCACCTATAATTATATACTGTTATAATATAGTTTTCCTCACTGGCAGCACTGTGGCCTTGCACCTCTGGGGTCAGGGTTTGATTCCCACCTCGGGTCCGTGTGCAGGGAGTTTGCATGTTCTCCCTGCGCTTGGTGAGTTTCCTCCAGGTACTCTCGTTTCCTCCTACAGTGCCCAGAGTATGTGAGTGAGTGTGTGCATGTGAGCCCTGCACTGGATTGGCATGCCATCCAGCGTCTATCCCGCCTTGTATTCCGGGTTCTCTGGGATAGGTTTCAGGCTTCCCTGGACCCTGAACAGGATAAGTGGTTAAGACCCTGAATAAGTGAGTGAGAGTTCAAACTAAATAAAACGAAATAAAAAAATATATATATCTTACTTTTTTAATACTTGAAGTAATACCATAAACTCTGTATTTATCTTTAAATTCCTAGAATTTATTTGCATTCTATATCTAAATTTTGTTGGTATACAGTCACAATCACTATTCCAAAAGAAAAAATTTAATCTTGACGCTAGGTCTACTTTATTTCCAACAATGTTTTCTTCTTTTGGGAATTTGACAGTGTCTATGATGTTCCAACTCCAGAACCTCTTGTAGTGTGTGCTGTAGATAATAGATTTTCATATTTGCTCTGTTGTACAGTACTGTGTTGGCAATGCAAATATTAACATATTAGTCCTCATGAATAGGATACATGAGCAATGCATATGAAAACTTATTGTGACTGATGATGTGTCTTAAAAAATTAGGTATTAATATATTTTTCAAATAGGGGAACTAATTTCATATTCTGTGTTGAAATTAGTTTACAGCAAAACAGTCTGACAGCAAAACATGATAATGACATTTTTGGACAAATTATTATTTTTTGGCACACAAGGTTGTCTATAACAAAACATTTAATTTGAAAAACACTTATTTTAAAAGCTTAAAATTTTCACTTTTTGAGCAAGGCACAAAATGTAGTGATCAGATTTTTCGAGCAAAAGCTGACACATTGTGACAAGCCAATCGCTTCTTTTTGTCATGTGATCAGTAGAGCGAAGGTAATTACTGTGCAACATAGCTGCCATGAGTGGTTTGAATGTGTTCAAAGGGAGTTTTGGGAATGTTGAAGCTATGAAAATGATGTTTACATAGTGTTACTGCCACTGTAGGAATAAATTACACATGTGTTGCTTAACATCCAAAATACATTCTAAAATAAGATAAGATACGGTATGTACGCACCATATGCAGGTGTGTACCTGTACTATAGAAGGAAGCTGTGGTCATGTACCAAAGTAAGACTAAAACTGGTGCAGGACAAGGATGGTGAAAAAGTTATGTATAGCTTAGATTATTTCTCTTCATCTTATCCTTTTAATTTATATGGTTAAATTAAAACTGGTTATTAAAACTCGTCCAACATATTATTGATAGTAAATTGCATACTTCAATGACCACAAACACAAGCGCAGGCTGAGTTATTCCTTGTGCCAAAACTGTAGGCGGTGTTTGAACTTTGAAAAAATAAGAAATAGAAAAATCACACACAAGTCACACTGATATACCCGAAGCAATTTTGACAAAATATTTTGCCATTTGTGCTTTTCAACACCACTCAAAGAAATATGTGCAAAATATTTTTATTTTGCAGTTCTTCCTAATTCATTTAAAAAAAAAAAATGATTGTTTGTCCTCAACCCTGTAAAAATTCTCAACGCATTTTGTTTTTAAACTGTTTACATGTTCAAAATATTTTTCAGATGCTCTACCTTTTTGTTCTTATTACATGCTCAGTAAACAGAACACCTAGACATGACATAGTGCCCGAACTCTCTGTACTATCTGTAGCCATAGTACTGATGATGTCATTATGAATTATTTAACTAATAATCAATCATCAGCCGAGTCCTTTATTTCCTATGTGAAGACTAATGCACTTCCGTTGTAGCATTCTAGGGTAAGGTATGCTGGTAAGGTAAAATAGGAATGATTCCTGTGTGTTACTGATTCTGTGATCTGCAGACTTTGAATGAATATTCATTGAGCACATTACTGACTCCTGAGTCTTAATTCACAGGGTAATTTTCCACCACCAATACCATTAAGAAAATATATTTTAGATTGGTCGATCATCGATTCTAGTTGATGATTGGTTGATTTCCTGTGCATTTCAAGCAATTGTTTATGAAAAATGGAAATCGATTTTAAGCGTTTAAATGCTATGTTTCATGTTTTTCTGCACACTCAAGCAACTAATGCAATGTACATAATAATATACCTCAATTATGATTTGTCTTTGATTGACAGACTAAAAAAAGAAAAAAAGGGAACTATCAAAGAAGCATTGAGCTGTGCTGTAAAACCAACTATTAATTGATCAGCGGTTAATGATTGATTGCAAAATGTTGATATAGTACTGTGCAAAGTTTTATGCACATGCAAGTTAAAGCTGTAGGGTAAACAGTAAACAATAATTTATGAATTTATTTGGTGTATTTGGTGTGACAATGCTTTGAGGACCCTTTAGTCTCAGGTACAATTTGTGCAGTTATTTAAGGATATTATAGTTTAATGAGCATCCTGCAGAACCTTCCACAGTTCTTCTGATTCTAACTTTTTCTTTCCTCTAACTGTTGCACCCAGAAGTTTTTTGGTCTATTATATAATATGCTACTTTGTTTTCTGGCAAACAATTTTTATTTCTGTAATATATACCAAAATAGTGTTTATATTCATAACAAATCCTTGAAATGTTATACTGTATATAAATATTGCTGTAAGTGAGTAAGTAATAGTTATTCCTTTCTGGTTAGAGCCATGCTACTATTATGTTAACTGTTCATTGACTGTGTTTTGTCAGAACACTTGCTATTGGGTAATGTTACTCCCATTGAAAATTTTTACATAGTTTCTATACAGAACAGTGCCTCTTCTGTCAAATTGCCACACTAAGTAATTGCTTATGTTGCTAATGGCAGAAACCACTACTGAATTGAATCATTATTCTGTGTCTGAAGCCAGGTTTCTAACAGTCAGCAGTTAATCAATGGAAAGAGAGCAGGGACTTGTGGGCTTGTGGGCTTTAATGATTAAATTAACAAACTTACAACTCTGATGCTCTTTCATCTTTTTGAAAAGATGGCAGAACTAATGATGATGATGATTATTTTATTATTTCCATCCATACATTTAGGAACCTCTGTAGTCAAACTAGGGCCTGGCAAATGGTGACCAATACGGTGATGACTATTTATTTACAGTGAAACCTCGGATTGCGAGTAATGTGGTTTTCGAGTGTCAAGATGAGCAAAGCTTTTTAATACATTTTAACTTGAAAAACGAACAAGTCTTGGTTTACAAGTATCGAGTATCATTATTTTTAGTGATTCTGTTAGTATGTGCCCACGCAAGTGTTATTAGCGATGTTCCTTGTTAATTTTTCTGATAAAACAGTCTTTCCGTTAGTGTGTGTGTGTGTGTGTAAAACTTAAATAAGAGGTTTTGAGGTTTTAAACTCACTTTATTATTACAAATTAAAGAAGGGGACTATTTTACAATTTATATACAAATTTACATATTGTATCTATATATACATACACACACACACACACACAACATACACATACTTAAATAAGAGAGGAGGAGGTGTTACCGTGTTAGACGAGAAGAGGGAGAGGAGAGGTCTGATTCCTCCTCTCCTCTTACCTTACCTTCCTACACACACATACACAAACACATACACACAAACACAGTGCCTGTGCGCATAAAAGGAAACACTTATCTGTTGGGATTTATTTTGTACTTTTTTTAAAGGTAAAGTGCAGGTTAATTTGTTTTATTTTTACTTTATATTTTGTATCAATTATTTGTCAATTTACCAATTAAATTATTTTTGGTGCTGTGGAATGAATAATTTTGGTTTCCATTATTTCTAATGTGAGTGTTTTAAAATACCCGCTAGGGTATTATGGGACCCGCTAGGGAATTTTGACCGTAATCCAAGGTTCCACTGTATTCCTATTTTGTAACCCACCAAGCACAGGAAGAACATGTAAACTTCATGCAGACAGACATGACGCGGGAATCAAACCCAGGACCTGGAGGTGCAAGGCAAACGTTTTAACCACAAAGCCACCGTGCCACCATTTTTTAAATAATAATAATAATAATAATAATAATAAATCAATATTAATTTTTTCTGTGTATTTGATTTACTAGAAAAGTTCTAAAAAAAAATAAAAAGTTTAAAAGTGTCAACAGTACTGAGGGTTGATTATGGCTCAATTGTATAATTTTAAGATAGAGACTGCTAAAAGAACAAGGGTGACAAAGGTGGAAGAAGAAAAAGAGGCCCAGATGTCCTGCTATTCTGCAAGTGAATATACTGGCTTATGTTTTTATGAATGACCAATTTCAGGACCTGGCTCAATCGGGAATAACAGTGTGTGCGTGTGCATGTACACGTGTGTGTGTGTCTGTGTCTGTGTGTGTGTGCACATGTGTGGGTGGGTATGCGTGTGGGTGCATGTTGGGTCCATTAACTGAGGCCTCTGTGCAGCTGGTGGGTCAGCTGGTGTAATTGCCGACACATTTTCAACAGGCTGTGCCAGGCCTGCCATGCATTGTCTTAATTAACCAAAACTCATCTCATTTCACTAGGCAAATTTACACACACACACACACACACACACACACACACACACACACACATCCACACACACACACACACATTATATTGATGTCTATTCCACTGATATTATAAACAAAGCGAATGCTAATCCTACACCTAAATCTAATTATAGCCTTAACCTCAGTAGCCACAATGGAACTTTCTCTTTAAGTCTTTTAAATAAAAGCTGCGGCGTCTATTACATGTGGAGATTTTGGGTTCAATATATATTTATAAATTCCATTACCCAGCAAACAACTATTTTGCACTTAAATCCAATTTCTTTCTGTGTCCATTTTTCCTCATTTAAAAAAAAGCCTCAAGTCCTCTTTTTATCAATTCCCTGATTAATGTAGAATGGCTAAAACAGACAACAAAAAAGGGGAAAATATTTATCAGCAGTGTTGTGGTGATAGAGTAATATCGGCCAGGTGCCGAGTGCCTTCAGAAAGTCCAGGCAGGAAAACATCTAGTGTAGTAGCTTTTGAATGAAAAAGGTGTTCTCACTTTATACATGTATTTAACATCCTGTATATTCACTTGCTTTAGACACACATGTAAACTAATAATTACAAATCTGAAAAAAAAAGATGAGAATGTCACTTCCTGAAGGCCAGCAAGTGAAAGTCACTGCCACAACCCCATAACACCTGCACCCTTCACAAACACTGTGAGTCCACTTGCATAAACATCTATGGTTATCATTATTTTACAGTTTTTTGTTGTCATTATATTCCCCCTATTATTATTATTATTATTATTATTATTATTATTATTATTTAATAGTATATGCTGTATTATCAAGTCTCTAAGAAACATAATCAGTGCTTTGGTGATAATTAAGCTAATCACATGTGAGGGAGTGCTATTGCACTAGGCTAAGCCCTCGTGCCTACAACCACATCATATAGCCGTGCTAATATCGAGCACAATAGTAAAACCTCGAGTGTGATATTGCTTGTATACAACAGTTTTTATTACCAAAATATTATGATTTGTTTCTTTATTTAACCAGCTATTTTGCTCTGCCAACACATATCCTTCCGTTACTAGTGGAGCTAACTAACCCCCACTGGCAGAGCTAGCGACTGACAGTTATTATAATTAAAAGGGTGAAAGTAGTTTTTAATTCTTACTGGTACTATAGGCGGTACTTATGTAGGGCATTGGTGGCTCTGCGGTAGGTTTCTTGCCTGCTATGCGGAAGGCCCAGGTTTGATTCCGAGCCAATGCCCAAACCCCAGCCACTGAATGCATTGCCAATCCCAAGCCGGATATAATGGGAGGGTTGTGTTTGAAACGGTATCCAGCTTAAATCTGTGCCATGTTGTTGTGCGGATCAGTTGGTCCACTGTGGCGTCCCCTCAATAGTAGCAGCCGATAGACAACTCTTTGGCTAATTAGATCTGTGGGATCTTTTGACATTGAAGTGGTGGACAGTCCTGTAAATCTCACAAGTTTCTCTTTAAATTTCCAGTTTAGAATATCAGCTAAGGTAACCTCCGAGTTCCAGGGTTTAATCCCAAATAGCATTAAATGGAAAACTAGTTCACTGGGGTGTAAAATCACTTGATCAGCACACCAAGAAGTGCCCTTAAATAGGGATTACAGAGGGATTTGGGATTCAGCCTTGTGTTAGAAACTAGTTAGCTTAGTAGTTTGGCTAGAGTGTCGGATGTATTCCCTTGCTGGACTGATTTTGAATATGAGTTTTTGCAGGTTGCTTTCTCTCCTCAGTACTGAGGACCATACCGGCCTACTTTAACCCATGCTTTAACCCAGATTACTCGGTCGGAACTGATTGTTGTATAATCTACAACACAGTGTACTGCCATGAAAATAGAGCTGTTCTGCACTGCAAGAAGAGAGGAGGGGTGTAACTGGCTGACCATAGTGTGTAATTAAACATTTTATTAGCTGTAGAAATGTAACAGATTTTAATATGCAGGATGGAACATGATTATTCCATTGTATCAAGCTTAATCAAATGACTCTCATATTTCAAATTCAAATCAAATTCAAATTTTATTTGTCACGTACACAGTCATACACAGTACGATATGCAGTGAAATGCTTA
>JAOVVA010000009.1:7493089-7515305 GCA_028565275.1 Leiocassis micropogon | reverse complement strand
GACGTCTGGAGTCGTGAGTAACACTGTGTAACAAGAAAGACACGCGTCAGAACTTGTGAATAACATGCACGTACACTGACAGAGAGTCAGAGACTCTGGAAACTGGATCTTTAACAAGGAACCTCTCTAATGACACCTGTTATTATAAACAGTACACACGTGCACTGATGTTGACTATATGAGTGACGCACATGCGCCTGGGCTGGGCCTGGGAGACGATTACCCATAATCTCGCAGCGCGCACAAGAGAAGAACCATTGGCTCAGTTGTAATCACGTGACATTCGGCAGACAAAGCATGTGTGTGGTACTTGTATAACAAGACCTCGCTCGTTTATCAAATTAAAATTTATTCCAAAATTTTGCCTGTCTTGCAAAACACTGCATATTTTATATATACATATATAAACAGATCAGTAAAGGACAATATTAATGTACTGTATAATGTAGCACTTTTTAACCATTTATCTTACATTTAATGTTATGGAACAAATTCAAGACGATTTCCTGTCACCAGTTTTGGTACAATCATTTAAAACAATCATTCTCTGACAAAAATGCAGATTGTCATGTTAGCAAAAAAACTTGTCTGTCATAATTCATACTGACTGTTACATAACCTCACATGAGACTCCTTTAATATATGTAATATAAAGATCTTTACTTTAATGTGGAAGACCCGGTTTTGATTCCCCCCAATGCTCAAACCCCAGCCACTGGATGCATTGCCGGTCCATAGCTCAAATAAAACTGGTGGGTTGTGTCATGAAGGTCATCTAGTGTAAAACCTGTGCAGTTTGGATGGATTGCTCTTTATGGGAGCAGCCACAACAAAAGCAACCACATCATTAGGATTATCTTTTGGGCCAGTCTCTGTGATTAAGCATTTCCTATCAGAATAATGTTTGGAAGAGAACATAAATTGTACCAAATCACTCTCTTCATGCGTAAGAGCAATTACGTTACATTGGTACATAAAATATGAATTTTCTCTCTCAGGGACCAAACATGTTAGCATGTTATCTGCTACAGTATATACTTGGCTTGACATGAACTCACATGTATTTTTCATAGCTCAAATGTAGTTAAATGTAAGTGAGTATACAAGACCAAAGAGGATACACATAAAGTGTGAAACACTTTGAAGGTCGTCCCTCAAAGATAAACAAAAGGAAAAACATAATTTTACAAAATATAACACAATTAAAACACAAAGGAAACCAAAAATGCTGCAGAACTGACAAAATCTATGTCATGGTTGACATCGGAGCAATATGTGGAGGTCCATTGCCCAATCTCAACTAGACACAATAAGGTGGGCAGGAAATTGTAAATATAAATTTGATGCTGATTATGTTTAATAGCGGTACATAAAACTTAATCACTGTTAAATAAAAATGTAATTTAATAGATAATTCTGGTGGATCATTTTTATTTTCCTACATTGTTGTTGCCTAATGTAACGTTATTTTATGGCCTATTTTATCTAGTCATAGGAAAGTAGCCAAACAAATAAATATTCGACTTTATAATTTTTAGCGCCAAACAATTATCTGATACTGCTGCTGCATACAGTACCCATATGATTTATCTAAAACAATGCTTTGACTGACAAATGTATGTGAAAAATATTGTTTGTACATTTGCTTGTTTGGTGTGAGCTACAGAGAATTTACACACAAAAAGCTAAATCGAGACAAACAATTTAAAATTGAAATAAAAAGTTACAATACACAGGGAAATACTACTCAAATACACTGTCTTATGGTAAGCGGATGCATGAGAGGGTTAAAAAAAAAACGTGCTAAAAATGTTTGATTTTAGTGAAGAGTGCAGGCCAGCAATTTCTGTCACAGCAGGTACAGTCTTCACCACAGTCTCATCTTCATTACATCCACTAAAATAATTTCTGATGGTCTGAAAAGGACATTGATTTTCTACTTCACTTAAGAATCTGTGCTCTTTTTCACAAGCAAAAGTCCAATATTTCATTTCCACTGCATTTTACCAGAACATCTTATTACCTACATCATCAAAGAGACAACATACAGTATGAAACTATTAATTACAATTCTATAATATTTACTCTAAATGCTCTAAACAAAATTATCTTTCAATGACAAAAAAAAAAAAAAACATGAATTGAGAATGAATAAGGACCGTGTGCTACTTGGGTTCATTTTTAACTTTGGCTTAGAAATTACAGCCTGGTTAAATCTACAGTAACTTCCAGTGTAAGTGAAATTATAACTTACTTACAGTAATAAAAACATAAATGTGTAATAAGCCTTGTATTAATCGTTGAAGTCAGTGAGAGTATGAATGTTTTCCATGTGACATGTTGTCTATGAAAAATATTGATACAACATTTGTAATTATGTATATCTATTGTTAAAAGTGACCTTAGCATTAGCTAAATGTCTCTGTAAATTAACACTAATACATACCACTATCTATGCAAATATTTAATCAGCTTAGCTGTCTGACATTAGCACATAATTAACAATGTTATACTGCATAATGGTACACTGAATATCAGCACACTGTGATTAAGCATAGTAAGCAGGGTTTTGCTTATAGCACAGTTGTACTGGTAAGAAATTATTTTCAAGTGACATTTTGGATGCAATATGGCCAAATGTTGCAATATGGCCAAAATGTAATTTAATAAATCATTCTGGTGGATCATTATCATTTTCCTACATTGTTGTTGCCTAATGTAACGTTAGTTTATGTGCTATTTTATCTAGTCACAGGAAAGTAGCCAAATAAATATTCAATTTTATAATTTTTAGCGCCAAACAATTATCTGTTTTTCCCCTCCGTTTTAGGAAATACATTGCATAAAAATATTAATTTATCAACACAGTTAAATTAAGGGCAGAATTCAAGCAAAATATGTACGTTAAACAAAAATACATAATTGTTTAAAATTGTTGTGTTTAGGTTAAACTAATTAAGAAGAATTAAGTAGATTATACATTTACTGTAATTTGGTTAATTAAAGATAATATCATTATTTAAAACCTACAGTCTTTATAGCTTACTATGTTACAGTACTGTAAATGTAAGCACTTTATAAATGCTGATCAACCAGTTAAATTAGTGGACCAGAACTGACTGCTTGTATAATACAGTATTGTTATTCAAATTAGAAGGACATCCAGACATGATATACATGACACTACATGATTGTGCTTGTGAAGAGTTACTATTTATGTTAACATGCCATCTTTTAATACTAATGTATGATTTTTTAAAATTATTATTCCCAATAAGAAAAAAGGAGTGCAGTAAAATTGCACAACTTGACTAACTCCATCTGGATAAAAATCTAGGCTACATACAGTAGATAAAATCCCTATAATTAAAAACATTGTCCAAACAGTGAAAGGATACTGAAATCATGCAATAAAATTTTTTAATCCCTACATGCCCAGCCACTGATTGTGTGGCTGTAACTAGTAGCTCAGTGATTACCCATACTATAAAATGAGTTGTGTTTGACAGTCTGTGTTATTTGATTTAATTCAGTCCACTTACAATACTGAGTAAATAGAATCTAAAAGAACCGGGCTTGGTGGGTTTCCTTCCGGTACTCCTTTCACAGTCTAAAGGCATGCAGTTTAGACTGATACAATTTCCCTTTGCAATTAATAAAGTACTCTATCCATCCATCCATCCATCCATCCATCCATCCATCCATCCATCCATCCATCCAATTGGTGTTCCTACTGTAAATTGCCCATAGTGTGTGAATGAGTGTGTGTATGCTGCGATGCCTTGGCAACCCATCTAGGGTGTACCCCACCTTATGCCATAAGTTTCCTGGGATAGCCTCCAGGATCCCCGTCACCCTGTATTATATACAGGATAAAGAAGTATAGAAGATGAATGAGTGAAAGGATTGTATTGTATTGTTTTTTTTTTAAACCTAAAAACATTTAAGCTTTATATGCTTTTTGATCATTTTGCCTGATTTAAAAACATCACTGACCATCAAATATAAAACAATGCTGTTTTTAGCCTCTATCACATAAATCATCTAAATTGGACTAATATACCAAATAATTAATAAAGGGTTTTAAATTCTGAAGGGTTTAAAATTTTTCTGCATAAATCTTTACAATATTTTTAATTTTAAAAGTACTATATAAGCATGAGGGCGAATACGATATTAAAAACATGTCTGAATACACTCATGGTTTTCAAACAAAGCATTTTATTTTGGCATGTGTGCCTGAAGGTGTGATGCTTCAATTGTACAAAAAGTTATCTGCCCTGGAGCATTACAATAGTCTGCCTTATTAAGCTTTAGATTCACCACATAGGAATCTTTTTCTTCCCAGAGTATTTTGCCAACATGCAAACTGAAATGATATAAACAAGACCTTCTAGCTAATAAAACAATAATTTAAATGACTGTTTTGACAAAAATAAACACTTTCCTAATTTTCGTGAGTGTTTGTCCCCTGTAGCAATAAATTCCTGTTCTTGGCTAAAAGGAGTGGGACCTGATAGGCTCTTAAAAAATTGTTACTATAATTATTATTATTATTATTATTATTATTATTATTATTATTATTATTATTATTATTAATAATAATAATAATAATAATAATATTAGTTAGTTGAAGGTCTTGTTCTTATCACTTCAGTTTGTAATCTGCATCAAGGTTCAATGTGTTTTGCATTCTGAATTATTCATCATGGTTATAAAGAGCTGTTGTTTGACTTCCTGTAAACCAATGTCCAATTTGAGATTTTTAATCAACTTTTTAATCAATTGTAAACTCTGGAAACTATTGTATGTGAAAAATTTCTGAAATGTAGCACTAAAAATCATAGCATGGCAGGTCACAGAGATATTTTTTTTTACCCTTTTTCAATGTTTAAAGTAAACATTACTTGAAGCTCCTGAATTGTGTGAGCATGATTATATGCACATGATTGGATAATTGTATGAATAAACATGAATATTAATAAGGTACTAATAAAGTGGCTGGTGAATGCCCCCTTTACATTAGTTTCTCATAAATTCACTTGTGCAGATTTGAATACATCTAGTAATACTAAATGTATAAGTGAAAAGACTACTGTATGTTTTAAGAGCAGCTGCAAATGAAGCTTACATGCTGAAAGAAGTAAAGTTGACTAACAAACCACCTTAGCCATGGGTGCTTCTAAACACTCTGGGCCCATTGAAAACCTAATAAACAGGGTCCCCATACCTGACAAAGCCAACCCTTTTCCATAGCTATACCATTTTTCTTGGTGGGATGGGGGACAATCTTATTTACTCCCCCACGCCATTCATGGCATCCCTGATTCTACCCTGTAATATGAGTCTGCAAAATTTAGTAGCCATCAACCATGATAATCATCTTTAACATGATCTTTAAATAATGTCCTTTTTCAGTCTCAATGCATCAAAAGTTGACAGACATATTGTATCTTATCTAATGTACAGACAGAAGTGAAAGTTGTCAGATTTAGTTACAGCATTAGTTATACTCAGTGTAAATGCTGTGTCCTAAGCAGTTTTTTTTTTATTATGCCATTTGGAGCATATTAACAGTTAAAATGTCTGTCATTTGTCATTTTCCTTTATCTTTTTATCTATTATCCTGTCTGAAGCCTTTGCTGTGACCTTATTCTTTTTCAGCTGTATGTTTGCTTTGCTAAGTCCTGTGGTGTTTGCCAACAATTATTTGGCTCATTTTGTCTGACATACAGTAAATGCCATTCCACTTAGTTACTTTCTTGAAGTCATCTGTTTCTCCTGGCGTGGTCAAGCTACAGAAATATTCACATATGGCTTTGGTTTGGTCTGCGTTGGTCATTCTGTTAACCATTACCCGTCTTAGTGAGTCTCATGACAGAATCACTATCGTGGAATGCAAACACTTACACCACACAAGCACACAAGCTCACATTTCAACCTATAAGTCATGGAGCATCAACATGCGTACAGTAGAATGCTCCTGGTTTGTGTCTCTCGTAGTCCCACACAGCACTTAATCACAGGGTAGAAAAGACCATACGAATATTTACCTTCTGGTAAATGGTCAACTGGGTTTCCTGAGAAACATTCACAGCACAATGATAAATCTTGTGCCAGGCTTACAACAGCTAAACGATCCTTTATTTGGTAACTTATATAAGGAAGAGCTTTATCTCCAAGTACAAGAAATTTGTTTAGAAAAGAGATTAATCTATATGAAACCAAAAAAATCAATACAGTCCTTGCAAAAGATTCTTTTCTCCTGCTTTGGTAGAAGCAACAGCTCATTTTCTAATTATTCTATGTTTATATGCTTTTCTGTATTTGCTAATGAGACTAGCCGCAATGTGTGTGAACTAGCAGCCTCATTAGCACCCCTATACTGTAAACACACTTTAGATTTATGAACACAGTCTACATATTATGGGCTTCCGTTTGACATTTTGCAAGTTATCGTAAGGAATAATGATAAGCAAAGTGATCCATCTTATCCTCAAAGGAGCTTGAGTTAAAAAAAAAAGAGAGGGGTGGGGGGGGGATGGGTGAGACAAAACAAGTTGGGTGAGGAGAGTCAACGGTGTTGGAAAATGAGAGTTAGAAAGTCTGCATTAGCATTACAATTTGAGCTCCTAATGAGCAAGGCTGGGAGAGAAGGATGCTTAAAGTCCCAGTGGGATCCGCTCCACTCAGCCTTGTGACCTAATGTACATCCCCTGACACATACACACACACACACACACTCCCAGCTTGGAATATATTACCATTGCCCTCCTTAAACCCACCCACCCAACACACGCACACAGAACCACCCCCCCCACACACACACACACTACATGGCAGTTTATGTAGTCACATGGTTAGTTTAAAAAAGAGCCATTAGTGTATTTTTCTTTTCAAACAACCCAAGTGAGAAAAAGAGTCTTGGGAAATTACAATTGTGCAACCTCCCCTGCACTTCCTCAATAAGAGTACACTACTTCATTAACCTCTCTTCAACTCAAGTTCTCACAGTAAACACAAAAAGTTAGCCCAGTCAGCTGGAGCTGGAGTTGAACACAATTAAATACAGGCTGATTAATATTCATTGGCATGACTAATAGCGGTACGGTTATTAAAGGGAGGGTTACAGAGTTAAAGACAGCTTTAAAAGACACTATAAAAAGACAGGTTACAGGTAGAATCTTGTAATCAACGTTACTGTGAATACTCAGTAATTTTATGATCAGTGAGTTTATCGACGAAGTGAAATCCCTGTTAGATGCCGAAACACAAAGTGTGCAGCTGTGAGTTTTAGTGCTGACAGGGCAACACGCCTAGGCCAGGAATAATTATTTAGTGCAGCGAAAGGCTTATTTCTCAGAGCGTAGAAGTCTGCGAGTGTTACCGGGTTGTACTGGTCATGTGACACAACAGAAGTTGCACTGCCAAAGCGTCTGGGTCAAAACGCTTGTGAGGGGATACATGCGCACACACTTTTGTGGACACAGACAAAGGGAGAATTGGTCAAAGCGGAGCTCAATGCATTATTAATAAGATTTAAATTGAAGGAGTACCTTCCGCCTCCCTTCCTTCTCTCTCTCTCTCTTGCTTTCCCTTTCTCTCTCTCTCTCTCTCTCTCTCTCTGTGTCTTCCTACCTCCTGTGCACCCCTACCCCCACACATACAATGAAGCATTAATCCATCATATTAGAGCAGATGCATTAATCACTGACAAAGTGCAGTGTGGCAGGATGATGGAGTTAGAGATTGGGCCAGTCCTGGTGTGTGTGTGTGTGTGTGTGTGTGTGTGTGTGTGTGTGTGATAGAGAAGGAGAGAGAGAGAGAGAGAGTTACTCCTTCAATTTTAAGATTGTCATTAAAAAGTGCATAACTCTTTTCAATGAAAGCAACACTTCAAAACAAAACACCTTAGCCTTTTAGGGAAGCTTGTTGAAACTCATTCTCTCTCTCTCTGTGAATGTGTCAGTGTGTGTCTGAGTCTGTGTGTGTCTGTGTAGAGGAGAGATATATGTTTGCATTCTGTTGAAAAGTGGTGCCAGTTCTACAGGCTGCATATCATGTCATTAAAGCAAGGCAGTGCACTGAGAACCCATCCATCTTGCCACTGTAAGACAGTTAAACATGATTTTGAGTCAAATGCTGGACAGAGTGTCTCTCTCTCTCTCTCTCTCTCTCTCTCTCTCTCTCTCTGTTTCCTGAGTTGATAATAATCTTCCTTTAATTCATGTATCCATGAATCCATCTCTCTCTCTCTCTCTCTCTCTCTTGCTCTCTCAGTTTGTTCTGCAGTGTACTTATCATTCATTATCACCTCCACATTCTATTACTCTCACACCAGGAAGCTCTCTGCTGGGTTACTATGGAAGCAGAGACAGAACCAATCAAAAAGAATCTGTACTGGACTAACAATAGCTCAAGTCCACAACATCAAAGAAGAAACTTTTTTTTTTTTTTACAGAGAAATGCAGCAATTTGGCGGGAATTATATGTATATCTTTTATGATGATGATGTGATTTAATTGCAAATTAAATTAGAAACTTTGCAGGTGTTTGTGTAACATGGACATTTTCCCTGTTGTGAAGCTCAAGTCTGAGCATGGGCATGTGAACATCAATGTCAACATCTATTCATTTCATCAAGAATAAAAACAAGTCCCATATTAGCAATCTGCAAGCCTGTGAAAATAGCAAAGCACCAAAGGACAAGATGGCAGTAAGTCAAACTGAACTGTACTTTTCATTCTTTTTAAAATGACCAGAACATATGGAGAATTTAAACACATGCTGGAGTAGTAGATGCCAGATGAGGAGGAGGAGGAGGAGGAGGGACTACACCCAATACAATTAAAGAATATTTCCTCTACTTGTTGTCATTTTGATTTTTTTTTCTTCAGAACTGGCATTCATTTAGGTTCATTCAATCTGTTACATGATCATCAGAACTGTGCATTACAGCTGAAAATTAAGTTTAGGGTCCCTAGAATTACAGTGACAGGCTCAGTTTTAATTCAGCATACACGTTTGTGTGTATGTACTGCAGTATATGTAACTCCTTCATTTGGTGTATACGACAATGACATCTCAGGAACGTAGACCAGATGTCCAGTCTGCCCAACTGAAACTCCAAGCTGTCACTACCACTGCAAACTGCTTGAAGTGCTTTGCTTGATCAACCACTGTTTCTGGCAACACGAGAGCAGAAAAGCAGTGAAACTTCCTGCATGGACTAATGGACAATTTGATGATGCAAGATGTGATTCCAGTAAAGTTGTGTTGCTGGAGGTTTGGTGAAATATATAATTTCTGGAAAACAGGAAATTGTTTAAGACTTTTAGACCAAAATCTGTCTGAAGTGCAAGGGTATCTTCTCAGTACCATTACTAACATTGAAATAATGAGGGAATATTATTTCTCTCAAGATCTTAGTGTCTGAATAGTGCTAAACTAAATAAAATTAATAAAAGCCTAGCAGATGATTTAGTACTTTGTAAATTAATTCAAACCAGAAAATGAAAAGAATGTCATGCAGATTATCAAAGCTGTTGGTTTTATCACATGTGACTTAGTTACCTGCTAATTTAGAGTGCGGTTCTAAGCCTTAGTAGAAAGTTGCTTGGGGGTTCACAGGTCCCGTTGCGTGCTCAGAAACATCAAGTCATTATAGCTTATCTCTTCTAATGCAATCCCAGTGCTCACTGCTTTCCCTTCTCCTTATTTCCATGCTATATGTGAGCACTATCGGTAGACCCTCTTCAGCAATAGAAAATTATCTGCCATGGCTATTGACTGCTGTAGAAAAGTAATGGACTGCCATAGAAGTTTGACCTAGTCTTCGTGTCTTTTGTGCTCCAAGCATATTCTCATTAAAATAGAATATCTTATTTCACAATTACAAATTTAAATAAAATGGTTTCATCAAAATGAACTACCTGTGTTATACACGTGTTGATTATATTAGTCATGTTTTTTAATATAATAGTTTGTATATAATACTATTCAGCTTAAAAATGTGGAGCTTATTGGAGCCCCACCACAGCACACAAAGTGGTTAAAAACATGCTGGGATAACATCAAAAAAAAAAATACTGAAATTGGTTGGCCAACAAATTATTAAGTATTAAAACCTGGAAAGATAGTACTGAATCATCAACTTCATGCAAATAAATGGTGAAAAAAAATAATGGAGATCATGTAAACACTTGGTGAAATTTGCATTGTGAAAAACACAGCTGTTTTATAATGAAAGTACATAATAATGTACCTACATAATGTAATGAGAACTCGCATGATTGTGACTAAATAGCTGTGTAGCCATAAGAATTTCCCCATACTTTGACTTCATTGTATATATAACAAAACAGTTTTGATTGAATGGACTCTCATTTTTGGAAAGTTTTTAACTCTCATTTTCAGTCCAGTCCCAGTTTCTTGGACCCTTGGAACAGATGGGAGGGGAAATGAGGTTGCTGCATAAACAATCTGTTTTTAAAATCTATCTATAGGCTCTTCGCAGGCTGGTATAGTAAAATATTTGTTCAAATTTCAATTATTTTATATACATGATTTCATTTAATTTGGGTGGCTCAGGACTTTTGAACAGTACTGTACAAGTATATCTGTGCTGTCAAGGAAAAATATCCATTGGACTCAAATTGTAAAACAGTGTTTCTGGCAGCAAAAGAAATTTTTACACAGGAATTGGCCACCACATTGCATGCCATAATCAAAGCTAAAGGCGGTCAAAGTAAATACTGTATTAGAGTGTGTGTGTGTGTGTGTGTGTGTGTGTGTGTGTGTGTGTGTGTGTGTGTGTGTGTGTGTGTGTGTGTGTGTGTGAAGTATGGAACTTCATGACAATAGCCCATTGCTAACCCTACCAAATTTGTTAAAAATTATCTTTAGAAATCTGGTCATAAAATATGCCAGTGAGGTAATATACTGTATAGTATTATATAATATAGGACTGAACGTTATTATGTTTTAATATTGATTATAGTGTTATAGACCCTTTACTGATGAATACTCCTCAACCTTTGGACACCTCCCCAGAATCGTTAGGGTAAATCAGTGAAAGCAATCATGAGTTATAGCTTTCTCAGTAAAGCTAGCCAGAGCTAAATGGCCTTTATTGTAGATTTGTATAAATACTGTGTCATAGCACACCATCAGGCCATTTGGGCTTATCACCGTCATCTGTCAAGTGCTGAGAGCAAGTGTAGACAACAACCTTGACTAAACAGAAGTAACAAAAAACCTAATAGCAAGTGGGACCGTGGGAGGAAAACCAGAGTACCTGGAGGAAACCCAACAAGCACGGGGGAAACACTTGACCCTAGAGGTGCGAGGCCATAGTGCTAACCACCCGTGTTGGGGGACGTTACTTTTTAAAGTAATTACATTACAAAATTACTGTCTTTGTAATGTCTTCTGTCCATTGCAGAAAATGAAAACTCATGCATGTTGTTTTAGTCAAGACCTTTATAATTATTCTACCATCGTCACTCAGCGAAGTTTGGCCCATAATCTGTTAACTACTAATACCCCTATCTCACCTACGTGGTTTCGCGCGGTGGCCGTAAGTGCGGTTCATCATGATTCACCGCGAGTTTTGGCGCTGTGATTGGGTTCCATATTTCCATGTGTCGGTCCTCGCATAGTCAAAGTGCATAGGTGAGATAGGGGTATAACAGCAGGAATAACAAAGGGGGAGGTTATCGGGTGCGGGGCTTGTAGGACGATTTTCACACACACAGACTTACAGATTGGGATTCACTGCTGTCTGGCTCACGGATTGCATAAATTGTCTGAATAACGTACAATGAAGTACTTTACACCCAACACTGCTAACTACTAAGCCACCATGCTGCCTAATTTAAGGAGATTAAATAACAAACATAATCACAATGAAACAACTATGAGTGAATCACTAGAAAGTGAGCATTGGAGTCAAAAAAAAAGTAATTAAAAATCCCTAATAAAGGCACAAATGATGAGCAGCGTGCTTCAGGTGACAGCCCTGACATTAACTTCTCAGTGGGTGAACCATGGGAGAGGTGGTGAAGGGTTTGAGTTGTGATATGTGAAATACCGGATGGATACGGAGCACCACAGGCAGCTGCAGCCGGTAGGTGACTGGGTTTATCCGGAGGGTGATGCGGTAAGGTCAGATGAATCTGGGTGATAATTTCTGATGATTTCCAAATTGACCTCCGGTTCCTGGTGGTTGAACATCGAAGGTTGGAAGCCGTAGCATACCTCAAATGGGCTTAGCTTCGTGGCAGATGAGACGTGGAGGTTATGTGAAAGTTCTGCCCAGATGAGGCAGCGAGCCCAGGAGCGCTGGCGATCGGCGATGAAACATCTCAGACTCGGTTTTGTGTCCAAGAGATGAGGGGATCATGTTGGATCAGCCAGGGGTATCCAAGAATGATGGGAGGTGATGAGATGGAGGTGAGATAGAACCTGATTTGTTTGTGATGTTGGTCGAGGGTGAGGGTGATGGGTTGAGTCTGGGAGGTGATAGGGCTAGATGACAGGGGCCGACCGTCGACGGATGTAATGTGAACAGGCTGGGATAACGCCTCGATGTTTACCCTCAGTTCTTTGGCATAAGTAGAGTCAATGAAGTTGCCTGCGGCACCGGAGTCGATGAACTCAGTACTCCTGACCCGTTTGTGGCCAAACTGGAGGCATACTTGGACCGTGAGATGGGAAACGTTGGTTTCTAACCAACTCCCTAAATCGTCATTCCCGTTCTGCAGCGATCAAGGAGGCGCGTCCTAGTTGCATGGGTTTCCCGGCTCCGGTGTTAACCACGGCAGAAGGTGGAGATCCGACATGTCCGGAGGTGACGGAGGTGATGGAGGTTGATGGTCCAGGTGTGGTGTAGAAAAAGGTGGATGCTGGCGGCAGGGTTCTGGGGGCTGGCTTTGGGCGAGAGAGGAGGCGCTGATCAATTCGGAGGGCGAGTTGGATCAGTCCCTCCAGTGTGGCGGGGAGCTCTCGCCCAGCTAGTTCATCCTTAATCCTAGAAGCCAGTCCCTCAAAATGGAATGTCCGGAGCGCGGCGTCTCCCCAGGATGTCTGCACGGCGAGGGTGCGGAAGTCAGCCCTGCCGCAGAGGGTACAACTTTGTGTCAGTCTCCACCTCGCCCGCAGGGTGTTCAAAAGTGAGTTTTAGCTGGCGCGTAAACTCGTTGTAAGAATGGGCGGTGTCTGAATCCGAATGAAGGTCTCCTTTGGCCCACTCTGCTGCCTGCCCTGATAGCAGCGAGACGAGGAGAGCAATGCGCAATCGATCAGTGGAGTCCTATTAAACACACACTCGAATCAGAAAGCGAACCCAAGAGGAGTGAGTACTCACGAAATAGCTGGCGAACAGTCTGAACCGACATGGGCAAACTCAATGACTGAGCAATGTGATACGCCATCTTGTTTCCTTTTATGCTTCCTGTGTTGTGACCATACTACTTCCGGGTCCTAGTGCCGGTCATGGAGCAAGTGTGTGTGACAGTGCCAAAGGGTGCTGTTGGGTTAAGCTAACATGGTGCAGTGCCTGGCTGAGGTGGTGCAAGGCTAGGCTTAGGCAAATCATGGAATATCTTGAACAGAACAGGACAAACACTGGGTAAAACACAAGGCAAGGCATGAGTCAGGAACAGCATGGCATGTGGCAGGGCACTGGACAAATCATGGCCTGATATTGGTATGGCATGGCAGGGTGCAGTACTTGAATCATAGCACAACATAGCACAATTCTGGGTTTAATTGGTATGACTCAGTAGAAGCAAAACAGAGTTGAGGGAAACCAGGGGATATTTCTGTGTCTATTTATGAGTCAACTGGGTTAACAGACAACATTTCTGGGCTAACAGGAAACAGCTTTGGGCTAACAAAGATAACAGGACATACAATAGCTCTATCTTAACAAGGCTAACAGGGTACTCTAACATGGTACAGTATGATTCAAGTACATAAGAGCATTATTTAGAAAAAAAATATTTTGTTGAAACTCAGATCCCTGTGTTGATCTGGAGCTGGGACAGGTGAACCGAAGCACCCTTGGATACCCCTGTCAGCTGTTTTTTAAGGCATGAAACAAGGATGCACTTTACCCAGAACACCTGCATACTATCTGCTCTCAGCTTATTTTGAGCTCGCCATTCACTCTCTTGGACCCAATTGTGTAATCTTATTAGAAAAGCGCAAGGCAAGCGTGAGGCAAGAGGCCATACAGTCAGACCTCGTAGCTTGTGTGCCGCTGGCCCTTGCTTGATGTGTCTTTGGGGACCCTGTCCACTCCATCTCCACTGTGCCCCTCAACGCCAACCAGCTGTGTCTGTATAATCCCCTGCCAAAAAACATTATGGGTGAGGCTGTCTGCTATATTCCTGTGGCAGAGAAAGTGAGTGTAGATAATAACCTTTATTAAACATACAAATTAAACATGAATAACAAAATAAACATACAAGGTACCTTCAAGTCAAACTGGGATTTTTGATTGTGCAGAATAACAGAACACAATTAAAAAATGTGAAAACTACTTTTATTCCCCTATACAGTATACTCCCCTGATACACTAATACACTCATCGCAGCATTTCACTAGATAACGAATACCATCAAGGTAGAACAATTTCACAGTAAACCAGAGTCGAGATCAGACTGCCTTCTTCATACTGTATCATAATCACTGCTGAAATTCTGGCCTCCCAGGAACTCCTTTAATGGCCCAAACATGTTGAAATCGCTTGGGGTGAATTCAGAACTATATTGGAGATATGGCAATAACTCCCAGCCAAGTTCCTGTAATCTGCAAGTGGTGTTTTTGAAAAAATGTGTGTACAGTCCCCACAGAGAGATGTGTCTCTTCTGCAAGCTGGTGAGAAGTCAGAGAAGAGTCTCATCACCTTACTGTGCTTAAACTCTTTAAAGATCAGGTTCATGATTTCATTTGACATTTTATCAGTCCTGGTTTCACTTGAACACTGCTTGTAGATATCAACAACAGATTAAGTTGAAGAGATGTGAGACCAAAACACCTTGAAAACAAATATCTTAAACAAGAAACAGAACCAAAAGAAATGGGGAAAAAAAAACTTGTGAATGAAAAATGAAAAACAAGAGCCAAAAAAGAAAAACATGTAGCATGTACATAGATTAAATAAATAAAAAAGGACTTCCTAAAATGTGACAAATTTTATGATGGATGGAATGAGGAATATAAATTATTAAAATAACCATTACGTATAGGGAGTCACATATTAGATATTAATTCTAGTTAGTAAGTGTGCATTATGTAGTAAATAAATATGTTATATATTTAAGCTTTTACTAAATATGTTAAATGTGATGTCCTTAATACTTCGGGAATATGTCTGGAAGTCTGCTAGACAATGACTGATTATCTAGAGGAATGCAATGTTCTAATTATACTTTTAATCAATGATTGCAACACATATTAAAAAGTAATAACACCTAATATGTTTAATACTAAGCTTTATTTTAGAATGCAAAGGACTGAATTGCTTTGTGAGTTAAAATATAAAAATTAAAAGACATTAAATAATGTGTGTGTGTGTGTGTGTGTGTGTGTACCTGTAGCGATTAAGGAGATGTGAGTAATCCAATATAGAGTAGCACTAAAGAACAGTAGCCTAACCTGCATGCATTTGGACTGTGGGAGGAAACGTGGGTACCAGGAGGAAACTCACCAAGCACAGGGAGAACACGCAAACTCCAGTCACAGACCTGAGGGAGGAATCAAAGCCTGGACCCTGGAGATAAGAGGCCACAACACACTACCACTACGCCACTGTTCTGCCCTTGCCTAAATAAATGTCTCAATTAATACCAGATGAAAAGAATGGCTTTATTAGGCAGCATTTCCATTCAAACTCCTGTGAGAGGGTAATGTATGAAATGTTTTGTGCTCTGGAGCATCACACTCCAGTAGCTTCTTAAGCCTGCTATTCCCCATCTAAATATACAAACACACTAGTCTCTTGCTTTGCATGCCGCAGTATCTTAGCAACATGTTAAGTGAAGTGTTATGAACAAGTCCTACCATGCTGACCATTTTAGATGAACTTTATACACTGGTCTTGTTCCAAAGTCACAAATTGTTCTGTATAATGGGACTCTATTAGCTACACTCTCTGGATGCTGAGTCCTGGGGAAATTGACAGTAGGATTAATTCATGTTTTATTTCAGTATTTTTCTCATAAACCACAAATCCATATTCCATTATTATCCATTCTAACTACAGTGCAAAATCACCAGAAAATGATGCAAAAGCCTACGCATTCTGAACTCTAAATGTATAATACAGCATTTCAACAAACCTTAGTGTCATCCAAACAGTAATTAACTGATTTCCAAGACATTTTTGCAAATGATTAATAAAATCCTGTTTTGACAGCACAGCCGCAGCCCTCCACAGAAATGATCCCTCACATTCGGCTCTTGAATAAACTCCCACGCTGCTTGCATTACAGCAAACAGCTCACACACCCACAGCACAAATAAGTTCATGTATCACACAAACATCAGCTGATCTCTTACATATTTGGGTAACAGTCACAAATAAAATAAAAGTGCAGGTTGAAATGTGGCCTTAGCTTCATACCTTTTTTTTCCCTGTTTACTGCATTAATGACTTAATGTGTTCTCTGCATCCATAATTTGTTACTTGCGTGATAGAACAAAAGTTGTTATTGTGCTTAAGCCGTGCACGTTGCTGCATGGTAATTTATGATAATGGTTCTCAGGGTTGATTTCTTTTTCTGACATGCCGTCTTTTACACTCACAAGCGCAAGAGCTGCAGGATGTGAAAATGAGTTTGTGATACCAGAATGTTAGCAAACTGTTGGCGCCTCAAAAAAGTTTCTCTTCAGTACTCTCACTTTCTAAATGTGTTAACGTTTATTTTTTCTCGTGTTTTTGACACTGATTAATGAAAAGTGTGTGTTAGCAGATAATCCACCATGTAGAATATGTAGAACACTCCCTGACCAAAAAGTTCTCACGCTCTATTATTTCATTGGTCCTCCTTTAGGTTTGATTACGGTGAACATTTGGCATGGCATTGTTTTAACAATGTTTCAACTTATGAAGGATCACAACATTTATTTTCATAGTTTCTGAGATCTTGTAGTAATAAAGGGATAGTCAAAAATCTCCTGCAATCCCAAAGACCCCTAATGGAGTTAAGGTCAGGACTCTGTGGTGGCCAATTCATATGTGAAAATGGTTCCCCAAACCACTCACAATTTAAGTTCAATCAGTCTTGGCAATGACATTGGAATATGCCTGGGCCATCAGGAAAGTAAAAGAAACTTGGTTTGGTCGTGGTGGCTCAACTGGTTAAGACTCTGGGTTAGTAATTAGATGGTCAGTGCATCAATCCTTAGCACTGCCAAGCTATTGCTTTGGGCAAGGTCTCTGCTCCACCAGTGCACAATGAATATAACTCCTAACAAGCTGTGGTATGTAAAGAAAGGAATTTCACTGTGCAGTACAGTGCATACAGTCATGTTCAAAAGTTAGTACATTCTGGAATTATATTGGAATGTACTGTATCTTTATATATCTGCCAAGAGGGAGGAAAATCTCAATTGACGTGATCTCCTGGACATTTAGTTCATTCAAGTAATCTGCTGAGACATAACATTTCTGAACCTACAGTAGACATGATCAACTGAAGCAACCACACATTATAACCACACATCAAACAATAACACTGACTTCAGAGGATTGTACAGTAGGCACTATGCATGATGGATGCCTCGCTTTATGCACCACCCTTCTTACTCTGACATGCCCATCGCTCTCGAATAGGATCAATTTGAACTCATCAGACCACATGAATTTTATCAATTGATCCAAAGTCGAATCTCTTTGCTCCCTGGAAAATTTCTTATGTCTCTAACTCTAGCTATGTTTTTTACTGTTGATTTTTTACCAGGCAAACTTGTTTAATCAAGTGTTTAATTGATCTCCATTTATGTTTTTTCTTTTTATCATATTCCGCAAAGCTGCCGGTTCAGCGGTTACCTTTCCAGGTTTTAATAATGTGTTAAAGGAATCTTAACCCAGTTCCAATAATGTCATATCTCCCAATAATCTGCCCAATAATCTGACCTTTCAGAAACGGGGCCTTTCCTTTTTTGACCAGGCAGTGTCTAAAATCCGTTTCCATAGTCAGAGTGATATTTCTACTGAAAGTGAAATCAATAAAAGAAATCTAAAAAGGAAAAGTTTCTCTCTTGTAAATCAAGGGGCACTGGTGGCTCAGTGGTAGGTGTTTCGCCTGCCATGCAGAAGACCCGGGTTCGATTCCCGGCCAGTGCCCAAACCCCAGCCACTGGATGCAGTGCCGGTCCCAAGTCCGGATAAAATGGGAGGGTTGCGTCAGGAAGGCGTAAAACCTGTGCCAAGTTGTAGTGCGGACTGGATGTAGTGCCGCTGTGGCGACCCCTTGTTGGGAGCAGCTGAAAAAACAACAACATCTCTCTTGTAAATCAAGACCCTTAGTCTTGGAACCGCTGAATTCGAGCATCATGTAATTTAAATTTTGTTAAAGAATATAATTGGACCACAAAGCTAGAAAAGTATTAATCAGGGGTCAGTTATAAAATTATTTTAAACTTCGAGCATCACATACTGTAGAGCATGATTAAATCCATTGCTATGCAGAGTATAAAGAAGATATGGCTCTCTGTCTTATACACAGGTGCTCACACCATGGACCAAACTTTAACTTTTATTTTTAATGCACATTCACTGTCTTTCCGGCTCACACTATAGGACAGTCTAGAAGTAACATGTTTTGTTATAAAATAGATAAAATCTGATCAATACCTAACCCACTGCTGGAGCTCTTATTGTTCCACTACATGCTCAGCTGTTGTTGCATCCACTTGTGAATTGCGCATTCAATAGTAGAGCAGACACAATGACAGTGATAGTTGTTAAAGCTTAAAGCATACACCGTCCAGCGGAGAGCCCTTGTTATTGTGTGTGAGCTGATTTGCTTGTATCCCTGCAACATCCATGTGTGTCAGTCTGTCAGCAGATCACAGGTACATGTGGAACAGGGACTATGTAATACCTGCGGGTATTGTATTCTGCTCCATTCTGCCCTGCTGATTTGGATAAGGTGGCAGACATGATCATCACTTTTTCCCTCTATTTCATTTACAGTACAACAGCAAAGACACAGTTTGTCTGGCAGATGTTGACACAGACATGAGCTCTCGGTCCAAATTTCCCACATTAGTCCTTAGCTTCTGTCTGACTGAAGGCAGTCTTGGGAATTTCCACAAAATGCAAAAAGGTCGAAAGGACGAAGGCAAGGCCAAAGCTGCATAGGCGGTAATTGCATTCAAACAGACAGTATGACAAAACAGCAGCCAGCAAGTAAAAGTAGTGGACAGTCAGACAGGTTCATGAGCAGGTATCACACATCAGGTATCATGTATATGTTCATCTCTCGTTGGCAGCCTGCCTCGAGTTCATTCATTAGAGCCACCTTCACGTCATGTTCGTCACCGTGATCATTTCTATATATAGAGTAAACGTTGACAACTTGTAGTGTGTGACCTAAGGAGAGACAGAGGTGTGAAATTTACCAGTGACAAGTTGCCAACATGTCCTCCTTCTGTCTACTTCTTTCTGGCATTTGTGAATCTGTCCAAGCAGCTCCATATTAATGAGATTCCAGCACCTGTTGAATGTGTGTGTGTGTGTGTGTGTGTGAGTGAGAGAAAGAGAGAGAAAGACAGAGAGAGAGAGAGAGAGATCACTCAGGCAGGGTTGAAATCAGCCTATGCCAATTAGCAACCTGCTTATTTAACTCTAACTAACATTCATCCAGTGCGAGAGAGTGACAAAATTTCAAAGCAGCAATACACAGTGCTATAAGGTGTAGGTGACACAGAGGTGAGGTTCCTGCTCCAGTCACCAGTTAACACGAGGAAAACATTGGAGTCACAAGTGCCAAGCCACAGGGCGTATCAGAATTCAGTTGGCACACTCAGTTAAGAAAAAAAAAAAGATCAAAAAAATTCTTTCTCAAGCTCTGTTTATAAGCTTACACTGCAAATCTACCAGTTCTATAGTATTATTGAGAAAATGAAGTGTGTGAGGTAATAATACACACCAATTATATATATTATGTATTTATATTATGTACTTCAGTTAACATAAAAAAAACTTATAAACAGCAACAGATACCTGAGAATATATAATATGTACAGAGGCTCCTTGAAGATACTTTGAGGTTTGGAAAGTAAGCTGCCATTTGAAAAGGTACTAATTATGCTTTCTGATAAGAGAGAGCTGAATAGAAAGGCTACAGAGCTCACAAATGATACACTGCTTTATTCACTGGCACACTCTTTGTAATAAAATGGAAATGGATCTCTTTCTCTCTGTGTCACTCACTTTTCTGCTATTTGATAGAAGCTCTTTGTCTGAGAATACAGGTAAATGATGTGCAATACATGTAATACAGGCAATTATGCAGTGCCTGCCAATTATACTCTATACCCTGATTGGCTAACACTGGCCCTATTTCCATCCTAGGACTCACTACTTATTAAAATATACACTGGTTCATGTTCCAATTCAGGACTAATAAGAATTCACACACAGAGTCACAACATTTATCTCAAACACTATTCCAACCGTCACCCTACAGTATGCATAGCACGTGTGGATGCAATTCCTACATTTCTGAAGTGTGGAAACATCTCAAATTAAAACATTTTGCACTGAAAAGAAAGGGCACATTAAAATGTAAACCCTCATGTTTAAACCATTTGCTCCTAATTTGCTTAATGTGTAATGTCTACACTCCATTTTAAATGATTTTACTACATTAGCTGGGTGTTAATAGCACTTTTCTGCTGTGAACATACAACCTACATTACAAGTGTGTCATTGGAGATGCATTCATATATATTTCCTCTCATTTTCTTGTTTCCTTTCATTTCCTACCTTGAGGGTTTGGGGGAAAGGATGAAAGGCAGCACCAAACACGTCTGCGAAGTAGAAGGCGTAGATCACTGAAGTGTCACTTTAAAAAGACATCACTTTATAAGTATAGGTGTTCAAGGGTTCTTTGGATAATTAAAGGTTCCTAGCATCCTAATAGGATTCTACTTGAAACCCGCTCTGGTTTATTTCGAGGAGTTATTGTTTTCCATAGATAATGTTCATGTGTACTACTTTTTTAATTTGTATATCTATATCATTCATTCATTTATTAATTTATACATAGTCACAGATGCACCAGTGACAAATCCTTTTCTCGCTTCTCGCTCACTCCTGGGTGATCACTTTGTAGGCGGCCTCCCCTTCAGCAGGTATGTGAAAGGTCGTGGCCACTAAATCTGGCACGGTTGGCAAGAGATTATCACCTAAGGACCTCGGGTTCCTCTGCTCTTTAAAAGGGAGGCATGGAGCTTAGCTCTGGAACTGGCCGCTGCCTCGACGTTAAGGCACCCTTCGCCAGTTCCCTCTTTTTCCTTTCTCCCTCCTTAAATACCCCACCTTATATATATATATATATATATATAATTTTTTTCAAAGGTCCAAGTTCCACCTTCAGGAGTTTGTGTAGTTAACCACATGTTTGTTAGGCTCCCTCCAGGTTTTCTGGTTTCCTTCTACAGTCCAAAGACATACAGATTAGGCGAACTGGTGTTGGTGAGTTTCATTGTGCTCTGAAATGGATTGGAACGCTATCCATGATGTACCCTCCCTAGTTTCTCAAAGCACAGGGCTAGGCTCCCGGAACCTCAAAACCAAGAATAGAATAAACGGTATAGAGAATGAATGAGAAAGTATATATTTACAATTTTATGCAGTGTAACTTAATCCATTTATTTGCAGAGGTGCAAAACCGATAATCATTTGCCGCTATAATTAGGTAAATTGCTCTTAGGAAGCCTTCTGTCCTCTGTATTTAATTCCTCAGAGAACATTTAAGCAATTGATGGATCTTTAATGATGTATTTTCAGGTCATTGGCCAGGATCTAGAAGTCTAAGTAGATTTAATTAATAAATTGAGAATAAGAAATAGTGTAGACATCAATTGATCGCATGCAATCTCACAGACTTGCTGATTAATGTCTCTGACAGAACTGCCTTTCTCCCACCACAAAAATCTTTAGGAGTAAGTGTGTTCTCTTTGGTAGTGTATATAT
>JAOVVA010000009.1:7462359-7492817 GCA_028565275.1 Leiocassis micropogon | reverse complement strand
ATAAATCACTAAACAAAAACAAAGAAATTTGCAAGTGACCCCAAACTTTTGAACGGTAGTGTGTGTGTGTATATATATAATGAACCTTAATGGCTTACCTATTGTGTGTGTGTGTGTGTGTGTGTGTGTGTGTGTGTGTGTGTGTGTGGACAGGCAAGTTTGCTTCACTTTCTTTTCCTTTCCGCTTTTTTTTCTTTTTTTTTAATTTGCAAGTTGTCATGCAAACAATCCTACTGTGTTTACTTTCTCTAGAAGAGCACCCCCACACTATTTAAATGTTAATTAAACAAGTGTAGTTTGAACATTATTTTACTCCTCATGCATTCAAATTTGTCACCCAATAACCCAAGATAACAACTATTTTCACAAGTACAATTATGTGATGGGAACACAACGCATGCCCTTGACCAAGATACAAATAGTTCTGAGTTTGCATTTGTTGTCAAGCTGTGGCATGCACTGTTCAGCAGAGAAGAGCTATTTGTGTATCTTGACCTTCACAATCTATTCATATGTTTACAATAATGGATTGTTGGCCTACGATTGCTCTCTTGGTGTTTTCAGCATATCTGCTTATGTAGAGTGCAGCTAATGGAAAACTCCCATAACGTGTAAATGGTATTCACATAGCCTGCAGCTACAGTACAGTGACAGGTTCTTCACTTTACATTTCTCATTACACAATGCCAATTCCTGAGTGTTGCTGATAATGGTGACTAACTGAGGACAATAAACAGAGCTAGAGTTGTCTGGCAAGAAAACACTAAGAGCCACAGCAGTACAGTATATAATGGCTTAGTGGTTAAAGCGTTCTTAGTGTTCTGAGAAAGACTTGCTGATTAACATTAAAAATTAAAGTGAATATATTTTTTATTGTTAACAAATAAAAAAAAAACATTTTGTAAAAAAAATAATAAAACAAATTAAAAAACTCTATAATCTGTTCCTGAGCTTCTGTGAGTCACCTGGACAATCTTCCAATAATAATTCACACTCAATGCCATGCCGGTGATGTGAATCAGAATTGAAGAGAAATTTATACGCAACGTCATCAGCTCGGATACATTAGACATCATCATGCCACAGCTGAAAGCCATGGTGCCTGGCAGCAGCCAATCTAAACCAAAAGAACTAAACTATTTTGGTAAAATGGCTTGCAAACTTTAATCATATTTGTATAGCGCTTTTAACAGTTGACATTGTCGATTTGTTACACAATCAAAAGAATTATTTTAGTTTTTATGAGATGTGAACGTGTATGAATCAAAATGATAAGACTGTCCCTGATGAACAAGCCGAGGACGACAGCGACAGTGGGAAGGAAAATCTTCCTGAGATGGTAATAGGAAGAAACCTTGAGAGGAACCAGACTCAACAGGAAACCCATCCTCATTTGGGTAAAACGGAAGTCTAAACTACAGCAACTCTGAATTTTGAATTCATGACAACAAGTGGACATTGTGCATATGACAACAATATCACAAATTCTCCACAAAAGCGGCTTGAATGGGACGATTGCAAGAAAAAAAGCCTCGCACCTTGAAGATTTTGAGGTCGCATGGAAAAAGGTATTATGGTCTATTGAGACTAAAATTTTATTATTTCCACAACACCACATAATATGTCTGGCAGAAATACAATACAGCTCACCATCCAAATAACATACTTGCAGTAAAGCATGGAGGTGGTGATATCCTGTTATGGGGTGTTTCTCTGCAGGGGGGACTAGAGTACTAGTCAGTAGGAAAAAAGAATGGGGCTAAACACTGTCAAATTCTTGAGGAAGATCAATGTGAAGAAGGTTTACCTTCCAACATGACAATGACCTAAAGCACACAGCAAAACTGACCACACAGTGGTTGAAGGCGGACAAGGTTAATGTCCTTGCATGGCCTAGTCAAAGCTCAGACTTAAAACCCATTGCAAATCTGTGGAATGACTTGAAGACTCCACTTGATTTCACAAACGGTCACCATCAAATTCAACTCAACTTGAGTTCTGCAAGAATAGTGAGCAAATATTACAATGTCTAGATGTGCAAAGCTTTGTGTGCCATTAAGAAGGTGATCAGATTTTTAAAAGGGGGTGATCCTTTTCCATATCAGTGATTCTGTTTTTTTTTTTATTGTTTTTGTTTTGTTCTGTTTTTTTATTTATTTATTTATTTATTTATTTGTGCCATGTTGGTGTTATATCTTTAACTTGGATGTTAAAAGTTGCGCTGAGTAAATACGGTTTCTGTGTCTCAGACTTTTATATTTTTATTGTATACAGTATAATGTGTTCACACTAGTGAGAAAAATGATCATGGCCCATTGAACTTTTCTTGCAATAAGGGGCTGTGGTCTGTTTTACAAAGGGGAAAAAGAGGAGCTAACAGAGGGCACTGTGGATTATATTCCTCTGAGAGACCATGCAAATGAGGGACAAAATAATGTATTTAAACCAAAAGTTTGGATTTATAAAGCTCTGGTTTTATTTCCTGCTGTGTGCAAGGAGATTTAATGTCTTGAGGCAACAAGAGGTGGCATTAGTATTTTATTTGTGAGCCTACAATATTAAAAATTTCTGTATTTTATATAACATGCACAATGTAATACTTAATCAACTATTAAGTGTATAATATATAGTATACAGTATAGTGCATAAAATACCATTTAAGAAAACAGATCTGCTTTCTCAGCAAGTACCTTGGTGTCACTTTAGTCTCCATAAAGACAAGTGGCTTTTATATTTTATAGGGGTAATTATACATTATAAATGCTACACTAGGGTAAAGAACTTACTAGTGAGGGAGCCTGAAAAAAGATAAATATATATCAGGGATATTAGTTTTTCATTTACAGTCACCCAGTGGATAGTGGAATTTATTAACCCAGCTGTTAATAAATTATATTTTCTTTCTGTTTCCTTTTTTTTTTAATTTTCTTTTCTTCATTCAATCAACAACGTGAGTGAGAAAAACTCCATGTGCTTCAATTAGTCCTCATATTTTTTTTTTACTGGAGCAAAACACCTTGATACTGTGGCATACAGTAGCATTATGGGAATATAAAGTCACATAAATTTAAATCATCGCATTGACTGTTTTAATTCACTGCTGGGATAGGGGTTAACACTGTGGGTTCCCACCTCCAGGGATGAAAGTTTGTGTCCCACCTTAGGTCTGTGGAAGTGGAGTTTGCAAGTTCTCCCTGTGCTTGGTGGATTTCCTCAATGTACTCTGGTTTCCTCCCACAGTCCAAAGACATGCAGATAAGGCTAATTGGCATTTCCAATTTTCCTGTAGCATGTGAATGTCCTCTGGGGTAGGCTCCAGCCCCCCCTGCAAGCATAAGCGGTATAGTGAGAGAGTGTATTGATGGATTTTTGACCACACAGTACATACAGTACAGTAGCTAAAGAATTTTGTGTGAAGCATTCTTATAAATGAATTGGTTTGTTTAGTTCTGTAAAGTTAAATCAAACTTGCATAATATTACTATCATTTATTTTATGTGATTAATATTTTTTTAAATATGACAACAGGCATAGGTGGGCAAAAGCGGAAACTCTTTTTGAAATATGACTTTCTTTCAGCTTCTGTAAACAGTATATGACAACCTTTTATATTTTGTTATGTGCAGTGCACAACTATTGTGGGAAATACTGTAATTGACGCAAAGCATGGAGATATATTTGGCTTAATGTAGATGTAAGAGGCCCGATGGGAGGTGGAAAGCTGTTTTAAACAGGCTGCGGTTTTCTTAATATAAAAAATGGTTTTGTGAGCTGAGCAAGGAAACACATTATCAAAGCTGGAAGATCTTAGACAGCAGATGTAAAGGAGAAGGTTACTGATGCTGTTTCCCACAGAAGTAATGAATATTGCCTGGAAGCGATCTCGCATCTGTCCACAGATAACTTACAGCACGGAGATTGCACTGAATGATGCCATTTTTCCTCAATTAATTGGCCAGTTAATTAAATCAATGCACTAATGAGTGCAGCTTCACTAGAACAACAGCAGACAGAGAACAGAATCAATTTTATTACATATGACACTTTAATTGGACTTCCCTGCTGATTGTATGATGCAGAACACCACGAGTTCCATCACAGGTCTGAATGACTACAGGCCTATAGCTCTAACATCTGTGGTCATGAAGTTCTTTGAACGACTTGTATTAGCCTACCTAAGGAACATCACAGAGCAGCTGTTAGATCCCCTTTAGTTTGCATACAGAGTAAACAGGTCAGTGGATGATGCAGTTAACATGGGACTGCATTACATCCTCCAACATCTCGACTGCCCAGGGTCTTATGCAGGAATTCTGTGTGTCGACTTTAGCTCAGCTTTTAATATGATAATCCCAGACATCCTTTCCTCTAAACTCCTACAGCTTACTGTACCCCCTGCCATATGCCAGTGGATCACCAGCTTCCTGACAGACAGAAAACAGAAGGTGAGGCTGGGAGAAGTTACTTCTAGCACACAAATATTTAGTACTGGTGCTCCGCAAGGATGGGTCCTCTCCTCTCTACTATTCTCCCTATACACTAACGACTGCACATCCAAAGACTCAGCTGTGAAAGTTCAGAAATTTGCAGATGACACTACGCTCATTGGACTCATCCAAGATGGTGATGAGTTTGCATATCTACAGGAGGTGGAACGCTTGGTGCTCTGGTGCAATCAGAACAACCTGAAGCTGAACATGCTCAAAACTGTGCAGATGACAGTGGACTTTAGGAGACAGCCTTCAACACTACTCCCCCTCACAATATCCGACAATCCTGTGTCAACCGTGGAGTCAACTCTCAAGTTTTTGGGAACTACCATTTCCCATGACCTGAAATGGGAACTCAACATAACTTAATTCTCAAAAAATCCCAGCAGAGAATGTACTTCCTGTGCCAACTAGTACGGTCTGCTTCAGGAGCTGCTGAAACAGTTTTACACTGCAGTCATTGAGTCTGTCTTGTGCGCATCTGTCAATGTCTGGTTTGGAGCAGCCACAAAACAGGACAGGACCAGACTACAGAAAACAGTAAAAACAGTTGAAAAAATCATTGGAGGCTCCCTGCCCCTTCTCCATGACTCTACAAGAACCAGGAAACGGGCAAAAATCCCCACAGACACCTCACACCCAGGACACAACCTCTTTCACCTCCTCCCTTCTGGCAGGCGATACAGAACTTTGCACACCAAATCTGCCAGACACAGGAACAGTTTCTTTCCTCAAGCCGTCTTTAAATAAATGTTATTTGCATAAAAGCACCACCATGCCTCCATCAAACTCCCTTTACTTTGTTTTTTGCACTACCTAGTATAGTACATATAATGCAGACATGGTTACTTTTCCTTCTTTACAATCTCTATATGTGCACATACTCAGGATCCTCCCGCCTTATTTAATCTTATTTAATCACAAGCTAAATGTTGTGTAATTACTGTGTAACTACTTGTACAGTGTTTCATGTTTGTCTGTTCTCTGAGAGCTACAAACAGCCAGAACCAAATTCCTTGTGTGTCTCAACATACCTGGCGAATAAAACCGGATTCTGATTCTGAGTTGTTATTTTACTTTACGGTTACATCATCAGCGATTGGACCGGATTTGACCATTCTGCGTTTTTGCAAGATGAGCTGCTATAAGTCTATCTTTCTTCCTGTTCTGTCTCCATCATTGCTCAGGTAAAAGCCATGGGGAACATGTAATTGACAGCTACAAATGAGCCAGCTTAAGATATGACAGCAAACATAATGCTGGTTCCTTTTCTCTGGAAAATCAATAAAGCTCCCTTGAGACAGACAGAGAAAATGGAACAGAAAATCCATCCAGGAGGGGCTTCTGCTGTCTCCTTGAGCCCACACACTCAGCATATGCTGGGAAGAATTAAAGAAACAGCAAGTGTCATTTAACAGTTACATAATACGCTGACAGCTTGGTCACTTGGTATGGGTGTAGGACTCAACACTGTCATGCTCATCCTGCTAATGGTCCATAAACTGTTCTGTGGAAATCAGAGAGTTTGATCAGATACATGCCGGCCAGAGTACTTCACTTCCCAAGTCCCAGTGGAATGATCTAATGCTTCTCTTTATCTCACTTTCTGCTATTGGTGTCCTCTTATCTCATATGGCACATCCCTCATTTGATCTCTGTAGATCTCCTCAAATTTCTGCTTCCATAACTCAGCCATTATACTGTAGGCCCTCTCCTCATTCATCTGACAACATGCACAGTTCTGCTGCTGTTCTGCTTAGGAAGATTAGTCTCATTGAGCTGTTTGTGTGTGTGCATATAGGCGTGCATCTTTACTTTACATGATTGCCCGATTGGATTGAGGAGTCGCTTTGGCGGGCTAAGGTGAAGAAATCTTATTCATGCATGCAGGTGGCAGCGTTCATTTTCCTCAGCTCCCTTGCGCTCTCTTATTTAAAGTCATGAGATGGCCATTTAACTGCAAGACCGGTGACAGTCTCAATCCCCAGAGCAGTCCTCCATCATCACTCAGTCAAAGAAAGTAAGAAGCGTCAGGGATGCATACTTTAAAAATGTACCATCAGTGAATTTAGGTGAAAAATTGCAGCTTTTTTATTATTTATCTGTCTATCTCACTCTCACTCACTCTTTTTATAGTATTTTGAGGTTAGGGTGAGAAAAGAAAATTCTATTTATTGGAAAAACCCCAGCCGGTTTGTGATAACTCTATAATAACTGTACTTTCACTGACACAATTTCACGATTCAGTTTAAGTGAGCATGGCAGCTGCGTAGGGATTACTAATTGGTCATCATAAGTAGTGCTGGGAGTTGTCAATAATCTCTTGAGAAGGAGAAGAACTTGATTTGTCATTTGGAGTATATACAGACACTAGTATATATGAAACTGTGTGTGTGTGTGTGTGTGTGTGTTCTCTATGCATTCTATAAAAAGGCCAGGATCCTACCTGCTAGGCCTGGATAGGGAATAAGCCTAAGATCTTCATATTCCTGCTCTGCTAGTACTACATAACTCTTCACTCAAATGTATGAAACAGTATCTATGTGATAGATTTTGCAGTAACTGAATGTTTATTATTATTATTTTTTTACCACTGTTGCAGCAGATCTGCATCCTATAGGAGCACAAGGAAAGAACATTACTGTATGTACACCATGAAATACATATGTGAACCTCAAATAGAGTAAAATAGTTTAGGATTTTGTAGGTATGAACTGTGCATACTATATGCTGCACCATCCTTCATCCGGAATTAATAAAAAGTCTTGAAATACATATATATTGGTTATTCTGTTCGGGTGGGGGGTGGGGGGGATGCGGGCGATGGGGGAGCGCTCTGAAAAATAAAATGGTCTAATTTGTTGCATTGTGTCTTTAACAATAAGGTAACTCAAAAATAAACAACTCTGGTTATTGTTAATTAAAATTAGAATTTAGCGATTATTATTCATTTTTTAAATTCTGATATTTACTTCTAAAAATAGACTACACCACATCATTATCAAAAAGCAGCAGGGCAATTGCACCCCCATGCTACCTCAGTCACACTTGAGCACACGTCTTAACTTTCTCAGTGGAACTGGCATCAGTATGCCGCAAACAACTTGGGTGCTGATAAAATACCCTAGATGCTCTTCAGTCATGGTTGCACTGTATGTGATCAAAGGCATTAGAGAAGCTTGAATACAGAATACTGATGGAATTTCAGCAGAAGGATATATTACTGTTTTTTAGATATGCATCTCAGCTCCCAACATTCACCTAAAAGAGCTGGCTCAAACATTATTCATTTGGGAATGACGTTAGTGGTGCACAGTGCTTTTGACATAGTACTTACAGAATAGAGAAGGTGGAGGTGTGAGTCTTAGTCTAAACTGCTATCATGGCTACACAGTTCTTTCTATTTTTGTCTTTATCTTTTGTTTGGCAATGCATCATTATTCTTTATTAAAATGCTTGACAAATTATTTTATCTTTTATTTTTTATTTCAGCACTGTTTTTAAACAAAATCTTCCAAAGTGCATTAAATATTGGACAAACGGTATTTCACTTTAAACAGTCAGCCACTTTAACATTCTGTGTTTTTATCACTATTGTTGTCACTAACCACAAAAAATTATAAAGTACAGTATAGGCACAATTAAAGGCACTACTTCATGTATGGACGTAGTACAATTTATATAGGGCATTTTACCCCACATTAATTAGCTATTACATTTAAATCTTGGATTGCGAGCATATTTGTTCCAGCATACTTTTAATCCAAAGCACTTGTATATCAAAGTGAACTTCCCCATAAGAATTAATGGAAACTCAGATGATTTGTTCCACAACCCTGAAAATATTCATCTAAAAATGATTGATACAAAATATAAAGTAAAAATAGAACAAATTAGCCTGAACTTTACCTATTGTTACAACTTGCTTACACACACACACACACACACACACACACACACACACACACACACACACACACACACACACACACACACACACACAAACTAACAGAAACACTGCTCTCTATTGTTTTTCTGGAATATTTTTTTCTTTTTGTGTGACTTTAACAAGGATTTTTTTGTAAATGTATTAAAAAAAATTCTTGACAAACACTCTCAGACCAAGTTACTAGCAAAACTTAAAATGTCAGTATTAATTACCTGCACATCATTTTAAAGCATAGCATATTCCATATAATTGTCATATTTGCAATTGGAATTATCACATTTTTTACACTGTCTGAGGTAATCATGTTATGATAACATAATCAAACTTCTGCAAATTGATATTTCTTATGGCCTCTTCCATCCATTTTCACATCTTGTTTCTAGTTTGTAAATATAAGTCCATCCCAATATACTGTATATGAAGATATTCCACAGTACAGAAACTATCAATAATCTTTGTGTTTTTTTTTTTTTTTGGCTCTAAAATACACCTCGCATGTAATTATCGACAAAAATACATAGTGGTGTAATTTCAATACTTCTGCCATCCGCTGGTGTGACTGATGTCATGGATATCGTGTCTGCGAAAGGTCAGTACAGGCCACTAGGTATAGACATGTTCCTTCATTTCCTTTTTCATAAATGGCACTTGGTATTTGTTGGCTTTCTATTAAAGTTAATGCTGCAGGCAAAGCAGAGGCTTGGAGACAAGCATGACAAATAAAGACCTCTCATTCACAAGAGCCATGGGTCATAAATGTGTATCCAGAGGAATCTCAGCATTACCTGGAAATTTGATCAACATTTTCATGGTCGTCTTAAGGAGCACTGTGTCACTTGGTGCTTGATATTTTTGCAGTAGAAACTAATGCTTTTGGTGTTGCAAAGAGGTTAGTTCGACTTGGCTGAGTTGTACCGGTTCTAAAGCACTAGGAATGAAGTTGATTATGCTTAACGTTACATCCCCTTCACTTCTTTAGCTATTGATCTAGTCAAATAAATGGGTTGATGAAAAAATCTAGGAATATATGCGATTATCATATACTGCTAGCTCTTCCTTAAGAGTCGGGTTTTCTTGTCCACTCCTTGTGGATAGGGTGCAGAGTTACCAATTACCTTTTTAAACAGACAGGAGTCGCTCTCCAAACTCTTTAACCTCTGAAAAATGGTTAACTTTTATTAAAACAGTGGTCATAAGAGATTGTATGTGCCCCTCCTTGAGCCAAAACTGCTGTAACCCAATAGATAGTTTACCATCAGCAGTTTAATGAACTGAACAACTAAATAGGCTCTTGCTTGGCTTGAGAAATTCAGGGACCATGGTATGATGGCCATATGCAGAGTTTTAGAAATACTCTTTCTTGCAACTATATTTTCTGTTTCTCTCTGCTTTGAAAAACCTGCTCATTTTCTTATTTCCTCATGTCTCTCTGTCCTTAACATTACATTTGTTCTGTTCCATTTTTGTTGACTCCTCACTTGAATTAAAAATGATTACATAAAATTATAATTTCCTATTTCTGTTTAGTGTTGCATCATTTTGGATTTGAATTTTAGAAATGTGTCTCAAATTGTAAATACTGTAAGCAAAATATGCTTCATTGCAGGAGGTGTGGTTTTACATTTGAGTCTATAGTTGCCAGTGTAATTACCAAAGAACATATATCTTTGTGGTAATTAGTCCCGCACTGTTGAATGAATGTGATCAGATCAGTTTTTGTTTGTGCTTAATAGCACAGGAACATAATGCTGGTCTTATTTTGACACAGCAGGCAGCAGTACCGCCTTAACCTGCCGTTAGGCCCTGGGGCTGAGAGGTTTTGTAACATTATAAGCAGCAAATCAAAGTACTAGCTTCTTCTTTGGCCTCTGCGGGCCCTATGAATCACACGCACGTCTCAGGTAATGGTCCTCCTGTCTATCCATCCAGCAGTTCACATAGCTATATATCACTCTGTCTCCGCTCATTGATGAGTGTGACTCTCTTTACTTCTCATTTGCAACTTTAAAAAATCTTAATAATAAGATTGATAAAGACTTAATAATTCCTGACTGTGGCACTCTTTCTCCTTTCTTTTTTGAGCACCACTCTCAAAGGCATTTTGACCTACAGTAGCTAGCCACAAGCTTCACCTCACATTTGCATTTGAATATGACAGATGCCAAAACTATTCTTCTACAGTACATTCTGATAGGCTGTTGTATCATGGTGGCCAAATTGGGACACTTGTAATTTAGATCATTTTATAAGGTCATGATGGCCCCCTGATCTTTGTAGGTCCTGGGACATCGGCCCAAGGAAGCCCATACATTAATGCAGCCTTGGCAGGCAGTACGTGGTCTTATTCTCTCATCTCCATGACCATCTCATTTTCTTTCTTTTTTGCCTCCTTAATCTTGCCCCATACAGGTATCTCCTCCCTTTCCTAAAATGAGCTTAGATTGTTCCAATCTTTTCATTTTTGTCAGTACGGAAATGTAAACAAAGGCCACGAGACTCTGTTAGCATCATATTGCAATGAAAATTAAACGATTTAAGATAACATGCATTTTAACACTTTATACTTTTTACTGTTTTACTCGATTAAAATAAATGAAATTTATCTTCAAATAAAAGATTATCAATCTGACATTGGATTGATTGAATTATTGTTAGCTAGCTAGCTAGCTATTTCACTCAAGTGAAGCTAAATAGCTGTCATCAGGATGGACGGCCACCATTTATTGTAGCGCAACTGTGCAAGCAGCTGTTTGCCAGATGATGTCTGGGGATGAATGTCGTTGAGCCAAATTCTCTACTTACAGTACTGTATAAGGCACTTTGATGGATTTAGCTGCATCAAACATGCACCAAAGATGCATCCAGGATCGGATTGAAAGTATGGTTTAGTGTGATGGTTAGCAGAGGTACCTGAGCATTGACCAGGGCTTTCTGCTGCTCCTGCTGTTCAGTCAGTTGGCCTTGGGCTACTTTAGCCTGTCACCACTTTAACATACTGTACCTGCTCCATCCAATGGCACATTTTTCTGTCAGGCAGCAGAAATTGCAGCAGTTGAAGGTAGGATGTTTTATTTAAAGATAAAGGTAGAACATTTTATTTAACGAAATCCAAAATGTAAGGTAAGGATCAGGCAATGTATAAATAGACATATGTTTTTAATCAGATTCAAGTGGTCATATTGTCAGTGACGCTCCTGTGGAATCACATCTTTTGAATAGGGAAATGCTTCCACACATCTGGCAGCACACAAAGGTTTTAGATGTTCAAATTTTTGTACTCGAATAAAGAAATTTAGCCAACAGAACAGAACTTTATTAATCAGAGACTCTTTCCTCACTGATGTTATCGTGTTTAGTTGAGTGAAAAGGCAGTGACGAGGCTTGTGTTTAAATGTAAAACTGATTTTTTTTCCTCAGGTGATGAGACACAGACTGAAGTGAATGATGCTGAAAGTCCCAGTGATAACTCATTTACCTCTGTGAAATTACGTTTCTTTAAAATTTGAGCAGACCAAAGGGAGATAAAGGTGTTGAAATGGAATCTTTAAGTGTTATTTTCTCCTTTTTCAAGAAAGTTTGTTGTTTTTAGATCTACATGAACTGTCCCCCTTATTAGGAACACCTACACATTCATGTAATTATCCAGTCATCCAATTATATAGCTTCAGTGCAATGCATATAATCACGCAGACTTAGCTCAAGAGTTTCTGTTAAAGTACACATCAGACATCAGAGTGGAGGGAAAAAAAGATCTCAATGACTTTACCCTTGGCATGGTTGTTGGTGCCTGGCAATTTCATAGACAACAATTAATAACATTCATATACAATGGTGAGCAAAACAAAAACATACATAACGTGGCAGTTGTATGGGTAGAAATGTGTTGCAAATGAGAGAGGAAAATGCTTCAAAATTTTTTGATATATTTCAAACTTGTGGGAAGGATGTAGTACTGAAAATAATCACTCAGTTGCGCAGTAAAAAAAATGTCAAGCCAAGAACAAAAAACTGAGGCTATCGCGCAAACTGGACAGTTAGTTTCTGATGTCTAATGTGAACATTAACTAAAGATGATTTTATGGATTGTGCTGCTGCCACATGAGTAGATGACTGATAAGATGACTGCAAAGAATGAGCAGGTGCACATGTTTTTCTAATAAAAAGGAATCATAGAATATAGTAAACCTGTCGAAAAAAATTGTCTATGAGAAGGGTTTTCCCAGGCTGCTGGCTGAAAAGTTTAATAATTTATATACATAAAATAAAGGTTCTGTCTGTACATTGGGCAGAACTTGCTCTTTCAATGATATCTTTACATTTCATACATCTGAGGACCCGAAAGTCTTTTCTGTCTGTCAGTATGTATGTCTGTTTCGCTGTACTGTATGTCAGTCCAGCCGATTTGATTGCAGCATCACGCAAAACTGACACGACAAAATTTGAGGAACTTTGCCATAAATTACATAAATTAAATCAAAACATTGAGTAGAAGAGACATTATGAGCAGTTTTGTGCCAGATTATGTTATAGCAGCTAACGCTTTTTGGATGAATGTAGTGTCTTTGCCCTCAAAGTGGGCGTGGCTATACGCGTCACTCAATGCGATAATGTACCGTAAATACACATAGTATGTGGAAGAAAAAGCTCCCAAACAAATGCGCAATACAGCATGGCTAACAGGAAGTGCTACTACTGTATGAGATAAAACAAGAGTCATCAGAGCCAACATATCCGCTTCAGCCTGTTGTAAAATATTTAAACTGACAGTGTTATGAGCTCAAATGTTGAGTGAAAGTGATGTTATGAACGGTTATGTGCCGGATGTAATCATTTACTTTAAATAAGGAGTGTATTTGGCTGATGACGAAGAAGTAGAACTTGGCGTAAACAAGGCGTAAGATATTCCACCTTGCAACATTTTGTTTCTTTGTATTATTAAGTAAATAATAAGTTACTGCCGTACAGAAAGACAGACAGATATGTATATGGGCTTCAACCTGAAATAATAATATCACATATACATTATAGGTGATCAGCTTATTTTTAGCTTTAACCTTTTAACTATTCCTAAAAAGTCTGGAAATGTCCATGACGAGTACTAACGCTACTATTTCATATTTTAATACCAACAGGTGAGCAGTTCCTCATTACTATGGAATGTATGCATGAATTCAAAATTGGTGCACATTGGTTCATTAACCACTTTTGGGATAAGTGGCATATCCTGTTCATTATTTTTACAACTGACACTGATTTTTTTTTACCTTTCTTTCTGCAACCTTTAGCTCAGGCCAAGAAGTTAAGCCTTTAAATGTCTCAGATCATTTTTTTTTAGGTGTAGTAAATGCTCCGTACACTACAACAGGCTCTATTTGATTGATGACTTCAATTTCCCCTTAAGCCAGAAAACACAATGTATCCACAACCCAGATAGACTATTTATCCGTCTTCTCAAATGGCTTTTATTACAGTATCAGCCTTTTTTATCTTTCCCTCTACTTTGGCTTTACTGCAAATTGCATGTAACCTTGAGCTGAAATGACTCATATGTTGAAGATTTTTAAATTAGCCCCTACGCTACTCTGAATAAGCTTAACTTTAAATATTGTTTGTTCAGGACTTGCACTGGAATGGGTAAAAAACTGATTAGTTCCAATGCCAAGTGACTCGCATTACTTAAACTCATTCTTTTCTGTGTACTCTTCTCATTTTAAACGCACTGTGGTAAGTCAATGCAATTATATATACAGTGTGTATATATATATATATATATATATATATATATATATATATTATATCCATTGTCACTAATTACATTGTAATTGACTGTCAACCATGTTACGTACATTGTTATAGATTACCAATTCCTTATGATTTAATTAAACTATTTGTTCATACATAACTGTTCATGAAAATAAAAAGTAGCCAGCCAGGTGAAATCTACCACTGAAATTATGGGTCAAATTAAGGAAATTGTCAGCTGTCAAATGTTACCTGTCATAATGAACATAATCAGTCAAAAAATTTTAATGTTTAAGCTTTGAAATATTAGACTTAAGCAATTTACTAACTTGAGAAAGAACACTGTTTTTGTACCTTTTTTTTTCTTTTTACTCATGTAAGATGTACCCCAATTATTAAAGATCGGCTTACTAAACATGGCCTGTGAAATTGCAAGAGATGTTTTGGCTCACATTATTTGCAGATCATTATGTATTCTGTGAAGCATTTAAAACTGTTACCTGATAAACTGGATGAGCGATGTTCATCTGTTTCCACCGCCACAGAAATTGCTACTGCTGACTAATCATTTGGCATCTGAAGTGAAGTGGCTTTCAAAATTAAATTTAGATTTGGTCTTGAAGTTAAGTTATTTAAAATGTGCAAATACTGTCTTTTAGTAGGTTCACAGTCTTCTGTGCCTACAACAACAACAACAATAATCATAATAATCATAATAATAATAATAATAATCATAATCATAATAATCATAATAATAATAATAATAAAACTATGATAATTAATAGTATTGTTAATTCATTTCCACTCCATTCTTCCTTAAAAGTTCCATATTTTGCTATTTCTTTAACAAGCTACCATGGGTCTAAGAGCACCCCCAAAGTGTCTCTTTTAATGCTCCAGCTGAAATACAGATACTTATTTCAGCAATACCTCAGAAATACCTCAGATACTGCATTGTTATCCCTCAAATTCCCTTAGTTTTGCATAGTACTGTAGATAATTACTCTAAATAAATCTGCCCTGCGGTGGATTGGCACCCTGTCCATTTTGTACCCTGCCCTGTGCCTTGGGATTAAGTGGTATAGACGATGAAAACAAAGACTTTAAATAAATCATTTGTGCATATTGCCTTAAGCTGTATTCAAGGCTTGTTATGTGTAGTAAATAAATTAAATATGTCTTTTTGCTTTCTAAATACTATGATTAAGTGATTTTGCAAATCAACTTACAGGAGTGCCAGATGTGTGACACCAACGATGTACAGTGCGAAATGCCGGATTTACATGTTTGCATATGTGCAAGAATATGTATGCATGTCTGTGTGGAGGTGATAGCATATCATCCTTATTTGCTTCTGTTCACCATAAAAATATTTCTTTATGACATTTTGAGAAGCATCCAGGAACATAGGATTCATGACTGGCTGATGAACAGACCTCATTTGCATCAGACCTATTTTACATTTTTACATAATGCTAAACAATTTTAAATAATCATATCAGTTTTATAATCATATACATAACACATAATAATGACTTAATAATTTGATGCTACTAGATCATCAAATCTTGTCATATACTGTATGAGAACAACTTCTTAGTACACAGGATTTATCACACATTAGTACAACGTGGTATTCATTTTGATGTTACCTTACCATAGAAAATAACTGCCTGAAGAGTTATATCGACAGAGACAGAAAAGGCATTGTCATCTGTGCTATGCATATTTTTGTTTTGATTGACAGATTTTATATTATTTACTTGTCTCTTTCAACTGATGCATCAACTATATAACCTGTGTTGCAAATACAAAACCTTTAGAATAATGTTCAAAGAAAATGCAGTATGTATTGTCTTACCCAAGGGAAAGCAGAAATTCCAGCTTTTTTTCCTTTAAGTAGGCGATCTTGAAAAGATAAAAAAGAATAATAATAAACATTATACATGATTAAATTTTTTTAAACTATGTATTTCAGTCTCAGTCTTAAAGAAGCTACAGTAGCTGCTATCTGAGTTTATTAGCTTCAAAACGAGTCTAACATGGTTTTAATGGTATGTATTATGACAAAGCATCTTAACAGAAATTCGGATGAAGGTTTAGATCAAGGAAGTCAGAAGTAACAGTGGAAAGAAACAAAAAATTCTGCAATGACATGGACAAATAAACTTTGAAAGAAACCAGACACAAGAGGGAACACATCCTCTCGTAACATAAATTGTTTCAGTGTACAGCAGTAGAGGAGTAAAGGTGAACAGTAATAAGTGTGTTAAGATGATGTGTAGTATTTGGACATTGGGACTTCTGGGATTACCTGTATTTATGATTACAGCAGCAATTCCAAACAGTACAAAACGACAGTGTCCAAGGTGATCATTCACTAAAGGACGGATCCGCCTATGCGTAAATAGTGCATTTCCTGTTGTCTCGTGGAATTCCATTTTTGCCTTACCTGTAATCAGAGGTTTGCCCCAAAGGTACAATTATTCATAAAGCTTGATGGCCAAAGTGATGCTTTGTCTGCTATCATATTTTCATAAGAAGTGACAGCTAAAATTCACCAATTATTAAAAGAGCACTTTACATCCATTTGTACCCGAAATGAATCAGAATCTAGCACGGATTGAGACTGAGACTGGCAATTTCACATCGTAATGCCTGTATAAACAGTTTTGTATAAATATTAATTTCATGTGTATTCTTGTCTGAAATTGCAAAAGGTAACTATTTGCTGTTTCTTCAGTTGGTCAAATGCATTGAATGTACTTGATCTCAAAAGAAGTTCCTGCCTGTTTTCTGGTCAAGACCTTAAATCTTTCGATTCATAGCAAACTGAAGGCAATGTAGAACATACAGTACATTGATTTTTAATTTTTATTTTATTAGTTTGAACTAGAAATGTTCAGATGTCTAGCACAGAGGGAGTGAGCTTCTTTGTTACCTATAATTATTTTTATTATAATTTGTTGCAGTGGAGGTTCATCCAGTGAGGAAAGGGAGGATCATCAATTTTCTCCACATTAAAATAGAAAAAGGACGGGTATGCTGGTATACTGATGCTGGTAAATATTTATTTCTCAAAGTCAAATTACAAACAACACCCTATACAGCTCTTAAAATTTAATTGTCAGAAGTCAGCACTTTATCAACCTCCCAAAGCCTTCACTGACATTATCTGTGAACCGCTTTTATATAGAGAAAGAGAGAAAGTAGAAGGGGGATGACCTCCCTTTGGTCAAGGCTGACCAGAGATTTTGGAGTTTGCCCCTACTGTAACCGTTAATGAACAGTGGAGCAGATGCTGCTGGTCCAAGCCAATCAGAGATTTTCAGAGGAGGGTGATCATGACAGCAAGAATTGGCTAGTAGAGAAATTTTGCAATATCCAATGAACTCAACCTCAAACCACAGCTTGTATTTTTAATGTGTATCGTTTGATAAATTGCAACCAAAAAGATTGATTTTTGCTAAATTAAATCTTTTTAAAACTGGTTTAGTGATTTGGTTTTAACTGTATAATAATATAACAATGATTAAATCATGTTTCATTAGTATAACACAGAAAATTTTCTATGTAGTTACCTATTTTTACCTTCTTCCCTTACTTTTAAAACCACCAGCTGCCACTGATTTGTAGTCATCTGGCAGCGAATAGGTTAGGCTGCTTCTAAATGCTTTCCCTTGCGAAGCTTTCACTTTGTTGATTAGCTGAGGTTTAAGTTTTCTGTTGGTAAAATTATATTAACTAGAAAGATATATCAGAACCTGTGGATGATGTAAATACTTTTTGGAATCAGAAACACAGGCAGACCTAAAAATTGTTAAATTGACAGCATTTTTATAGTTCCCCATTCATTATCCTCTGTATGAACATTAACACTCAAGGCACTGACCCACAAAGTGAGACTATTTTTTGTCTAGACTTCCTGACTAGCACTGAGTAACTGAGGGGAAGGTTGTGAGCTCAAATCATCACCAATCTGCTTCTGTTTCTCTCCTTGAGCTTGTATGTCCCCAAGCATTGACACATTATTTAAATGTAAATTTGAGGCACAAAGATTGTTGTCCCTGTTATTTCCTCTCTTAAAATGCTTTGTCAGTTCTAGTGCTGTTATTTTACCCCTTATACACTGCAATACACTGTAATTTTTGTGAATCAAACCTAGATTTGTTATAATGGAATTCAGCATGTGTTTACAGATCAGTGCCTGAGCTGAAGCACTAACACTAACCACCCAGATATTATCTAGATATTAAACCACATATGCAGACATTTGTATAGAATGCTTTATACGTTTTCTATCTTGTCATGCTGCAATTACTATATGATTTCTGAAATGCATTATTTACTCTTGTCTCTTCAATGCCACAGCTAGTCCATTTGAAAATGGTCAAATTATTGAGCAAGCAAAGAAAACATTTGCAATTAAACTGGAATTAAAACTTGGAAGAACGCTGCTTAATTGTGAAATCATGAATGACATTGATTAGAGATCACTTAAAAGCTTGGTGAATTTGCACTGTTACAAAAACAATAGAAATAACATGTATGTTATAAACCAATAAGGAGCATTTTCACATGCACAATGCATTGAAAACTCACAGGATTGGAAATAACTGGCCATGTGGCCATTGGAAACACACTTGTTAGTAAAGCTAATTGGGAAAATGGCTTTAAGTTTCTAGAGAGCATAATGATTGGACTATTTAGTAATTGAAATAAGGTCATGTGGTGTGATGAATGTGGATTGACCCTATTCCAGAGTTAAGCATAAATCACTGCAAGGAGGAAAGCCCATAAAGCGATGCACCCTGCATGCATAGTGCCCACACTATAAACCTCTAGGATCAGCAACGTTATGTGACAATAAAATAAAGTCAGCTGTCAACATGAATGTACTGAACGACTAGGTAGTCATATTTGTGGATCTTTTCCTTTCCTCAAGGCATGGGTATGTTCCAGGAATTAAAACGGTTCTGGGAACATGAGGAACGATTTTTACACGTCATAATCAAAACTAACAACAGTCAAATAAAAAATGAGTGTATGACTATTTATATTTTGTTTTCTTGTTTAGGTCAAGTAGTGTATTTCTAACTGAACATACATGATTAAAGGTATCTGTGCATGATATTTTACTTATTCAACTTCAGAGGACTTTGTCAGGGTCACAGATCTTGATGTAGAGCCCAAAATTAGGATAGAGCCCCAGGCCATAACAGGGCATCATACACACATACACTACATGAACATTTAAGTGAAGGGGCTAACCAATCTAGGGAGAACAGCTACAGAGTAAATGAAATACTACTACTACTACTACTACTACTACTAATAATAATAATAATAATAATAATAATAAAGAAACTAATCTAATAAGCCACTTAACTAATTCACAATACTATATGCATGTGTACAAATGCAGTGAATCTTCAAATCATTATATAATTTTTTGTTTTGATTCACTTTTATGACACTGCCCTGCTCTTTAATTATATTTTTTCTGCCATCCATATTCAGAAACACGATGAGTAAAATTGATTTAGGATGGCTCCAGATGAAAATATCATTATGCATAGAAATTGGATTTACTCAGTGTTGACCACTCATTGCTCATGTTACTGACTTTTCACTCATTGTCAAGCCTGAGAGGAAGCATCCACAACATGATTTGGATAAAAACACACCATGTGTGTAATCAGACAGTTAGAAAGACAGTGAGAGGAAAAAGTGTTTGTGTGTGTGCATGTGTGTGTGTGTGTGTGTGTGTGTCCTTGACTGTTTTTAAATCCTAGCTTTCATTTAAAAGGTCTAATAAACATAGTGCATACATTTTCATTTTGTTTTTAATCTAATGAACAACTTCAGAGCCATGAAAATATCGTTGATTTACAGCATGTAATTCATTTACCAGCAGGCCACCTGGGACATGTCTGAAACTTGCAACCCTGATTTACGGGTTTTTTAAAAAAATATATTTTAATAATACCTTTGGGAAGATGGAAAGGGGTGTGGCCTTGTGGCTTCTTCCTTTGTTAGACGTGCCTTTGTGTGTAATTCTCTCAGCATTAATAATTCACCTCGTCTGAATTTCAAATGAGCTGTGGCAGAGGTGACACTCTGGCCTTGCCACCACTCCTCTGAGTGAGCTTGGATGATATCACCCCTCAATGTCAGCGGCTCTTCAGACAAGAAGCAGACACTCAGGATTAGATCGTTCACTGACAAAGTGTTTGTATTAGTGCGAGCATTATTCACAAGGAGAACAGAACAAGGGCAAAAAGAAAAACAATGTGAGTGAGAAAGCACAGCTAAGAAGCAATGTTTTCAGACAGACCGGATATGTGTGTGTATTTACTGCGGAGTCACCTTGGTAATAGCACACGATGAACCTTTTAATGCTGGTTTCATGTACTATGTACAAACACAGCGAGCTTAACATCTGTATTTTTACATGTGTATACTGAAAAAAAAATTACTTTGCTTTGAAAGTGCTTTTTTTTCCCCCTCCTGTACAGTAGGTTGAAAGTAAGCCATAAGGAATAAATGATGTCATTGTTGTTGTTTTTTAAGGTACGTTTTAAACAAGATGTTAAGAGTGTTGGTAAGCATTGGGTGGCTTACTGCTTTCTCTGAATCAGACTTGGTAGGGGCATGCCTGTAGGTCTGAAATTGTTTAATGCATCTGACTGCACTCACACAAAGACCTTTTATTGCAGCTTATATAATACGGAATTAAAACCTTATATTGAACACTTTGCCAACCCGGGCACCATGACGCATCAGTCTATCAGGATGATGAAGAATCGTTTTGGCATGTGATGTACTTGTATTGAAGGTATTCAGGTGAAGCTTGTGGTCTTGAAACCTGTCTACATCAAGATGTCAGACAAGATTAAGTTTGAGAGTGTTCATAAAAGAAAAATAACGAAAAGAACAGAGAAGGAGCTTTGTGATAAGAACTTATAAAAAATATATCCTTTAAAGTTGTAAATGAGAACGAAGGAGAATTAAACTTATCAACAAGCGGAGGTGGAGCAATAAATGGCCTCGGCGATGATATCGATGGTGTCGGGTAGCCCCTGGCTGCAGGGCCTCTGAACCAAGAAGGTCTGGTTATACTAGCTATGGAGAGAAAGATTGTGTGTGTGGTGTGTGTGTGTATCTGTGTTTGTCATTCACAGGACCTACTGATGCCAAAGAAGAAGCTATTACTTTGATTTGTTGTTTACATGCTGTTATTAGTAGTGTTTCCTTCAGACAGGTTTTATTTAATAAACCTTTCATGCAACCTGGATTTATAATCATAATAATTTATAGTAAAATTATTTAATTAGTACATACAGTATATTGATTAGAAATGGTTGATAAGATGATTTTCATTTTGTTGTAGTACAGACCGCCAGGGTACATCAAGAAAGGATTAAAGCAACTGATGGGGCGATCATCGATTGTACTTAAAGATCGAGCGATCACCTGAGCATTTCAAGTGATCAATTATGAAAAATAGTTTTAATAATTTTAATCTTTTAAAATTCCTTAAGCATACATAAAGACAGAGGAAAAGGCATGCATACAGTATAATGCAAATAACTGCACATACTCACAACATGGTTGTGTACAGATAACTGGTTGTATATGCTGCATACCAAACAATTTACTTCATATAAACTCATTTAAGAGAATCGATGAAACATTGTACTGTGTAGTTAACCCAATTGTTAATCTATTATCGATTGGATTTTGGAGTGGTTACTGACTCCGCTTACTAGTCAAAGCATTGCTGACATTCTGACATCTTTCTTTCTCTCTTCTGTTCGTGCTCACTCTAATTACCGAAGACTGACATTTCCTCTCTTTGCATTCGCATCCATAAACTCACACATGCAGCCTAGGCCCAAGCAATAAGGATGGATTTTTTGTAATTTAAGTCTAAAAGCATTTAAATTTGGAAAGAATTCACTCACTCACTCATTCACTCATGTTGAATGGCTTCAACTAGGTCTCTGTCCACCATACACTGTAGCGTATAAAAATTCAGATTTATTGAGCAACAGATTTATTTCTCTCTATGAATAAATGTAGAATAGTAACATAATGTTGTTGTGATAGCCTTGTATTATGGTACTCAATTATGTTGAAAGGAAAGACATTTGTTAAAATGATTTCGGTAATAACATGCCCGGAGGACTCTTAGGAGAAATCTTGTCCTTCACTGTTGTCTTGGTTGTGAGTGTATTCCTTCGCCACTCTCCTCTTTGCTTCCATGCCTGAGTACTTGAGCAAATTACTAATTAAAACTGTTATCCCAGACTGCTTATTACACTGCCAATGGTAAATAGAGAAGTATGTGATAGGTAAATGACTTTATGTGGCCCACTGGCAAAGATTAATGGGGTGAGTATAAAGGGCCCAGGGCCTTCCAGCCGAGTTCGTGTGGATATGACAGCACAGAGAATGGCGTGGGAGCACCCCTCCACACACACTGCACGGTGCCGCTGTGTTTATTAAAGCTGCAGTTATTCACAGGCAATTACCCTTTCACTCCGAACAGGTGAAAATGCTATCCAGGAGTTTCTCTCTGAACCTATCCTTGTCAGAACCATCCACTGACATATACTTACACATAGCCCTAATTTCAAAAGCCAAAATAAGAGCCGTTTAGGCTCTTTTTTTTTCTTTTTTTTTTTACAAAATAAAAGTAGAAGTTTTTCCCTTAAAAAAAGTTTACTTGTGAGAACAAGACAAATGTCCACACAAGGTCAGATTCTTATCCTTATCATCATCCTATCCAATGATTTTGTGATAGCTTGAGCAGAATGTGAATAAGGCTCCCTCTCATCTACTTAGAATTGAACTTTGACTCATTTGAATTTGAAACAAATTTTCTTTTGAAATTTTTTTGACACATTCAGCTGAGCAAAATCTTTAAACGACAGCTGAGAGATCATCAAGTATAGGATTCTTTTTTTCTCATGATAATGTAATTCTATTCAAGCTATGATATACTTTTAGAAGCATAATAATTTTGAATTATTGCAGGGTTTTGCTTTTTTATTTATTTATTTTTTATTCTTTTATTTATTTATTTATTTTATTTTTATTTTTTTTGCTACTGTAGCATCTCAGCCGCATAGCAACCACTGCAGTTGATGATCAGCTGGAGGTTGGTTTTTAATGTGCTAACTGTTCATGTGTTACTGTCAGCTTTAGGGGGCTTTTACATTGGACACTATATGGGGTTTGTGTGTTGAGCCTTTGTATTGAAGAGATTATACTGTACCAGTACTAACTTGCACTAATTATGCCTCACCTATTAGCATGTGTTTCATCACCTTCTGTCTTTTTTTGTCAATTTCTCAGCATCCCACTTTCTTCGTCATTGCATCCCCAGCATTAACCCCCTCCAGTAGTACTACAGTGATTCATGACTGGCTCCTACTGGTGAAACGGCGTAACTATTGTACTAGTAATCAAAAGCTCTTTGTTTCAGCCTTGCATTGACTTTCCTCAAGGCCATACATATAAGTTTTTTTTTTTTCTTTTTAGCTTTTTTTTTATTTAGAAGTCTGGAAAAGCAATCAATAATAAATTTGAGTGATTTAAAAATTTTCCATTAACTTTCATGTTACAGAATAACCAGAAACCATGATGGAATCTGAACTGACCGTTACAAAGCACTTGGGTAAATGTCAAATAAACATGTCCTTATACAAAGCCTCATGTCACTAATTAATATACCGTACATGTTTCTACATTCAAAACATTTTGGAATTATTTCAGAACATGTGCCATAGAGTTGTGTCAGAACAAGCATATTAACACACAGTAACTGATGACTTGATTTGACTTACCACTTGCATTTTGCTTCTATATGAAGAAAAATAATCAGTTAACACCTACTGTAAGGTGTATACAAATTGAGTTGAGATATGAAACTTGTTATAACTACAGTACACTTGGGCAGAGACTTTGATTCTTCTCTGTTATTGGTTGAAACATATTTTAATCTTCTTCACCTTGAACTGACACACAGATGCCCTAAAAGCAGAAATTACAAAAAATAGCACAGGGGACGTGTGAAATTTTTGTGTGTATGTGTGTGTGTGTGTGTGTGTGTGTGTGTGTGGTATCATTTTTATAGGAGAGTGGGCGATGTCTGAGACAAAGTGCAGGACTTAATACTGACCAAGTGTTGCAATGTACTCTCTCACGCACTCTTTCTCCCAGGCAGAAGCCATCTAATCACACCTAGATTTCTATCCATTCTGCTCTCTGACAAAACTCTATTCCTTGCACGTATGTTCTCTTGCCCAGTCTCTCTCTCTCTCTCTCTCTCTCTCTCTTTCTGTTTTTCAATCACACTAGATCTAGGTTGATGAAGCTTTTATTTTCACAATAGACTGACCACACTGATAAAGCTTCCACCTAGATAAAGAAGTTCCACCTAGAGCAATATCAAACTACCTTTCATTTCTGTCTCTCTCTTTCTCTCTCTCTCTCTCTTTCTCTTTCTTTCTCTATCTCTCTCTCTCTCTAATTAATGGAATCAGTATTTTAGGAAAGACATTACTTATTTATGTAACTCTGAAAAGTTTCATTCGATAGCTGTGTGTCTGCTGATGCTTGGACCCACTGCTGATGTCTACTGTATTTCTACAGTGGATCTAAGTCTACCTAAATCTCCAGATGATATTGTGTTATTGAAGAACCCTTCATTGTGCTCAGAGTCAAGTGTAAAGTGTTTATCTTTGATGCTTTTGCAAACGTCTCTACTTTGTTTTGCTTGCAGTAGTGTTTTGAAATTAAATGACCATCTTAAATGAGATTTTATTGCTTATTGGTGAATGGGGGGTGACGCGGTGGTGTAATGGTTAGTACTGTCGCCTTGCACCTCCAGGGTCCGGGTTCGATTCCCGTCTCTGTGTGCATGGAGTTTGCATGTTCTCCCCGTGCTTGGTGGCTTTCCTCCCGGTACTCCGGTTTCCTCCCACAGCCCAAAGACATGCAGGTTAGGCTAATTGGTGTTACCAAATTGCCCATAGTGTGTGAATAGGTGTGTGAGTATATGTATGTGTGTGTGAATGGGTGTGTGAGTATATGTATGTGTGTGTGCCCAGCGATGGATTGGCACCCTGTCCAGGGTGTACCCTGCCTCATGTCCTAAGCCTCCTGGGATAGGCTCCAGGTCCCCGCGACTCTGAATAGAGGATAAAGCGGTGTAGAAGATGAGTGAGTGATGATGAGTGTGGTGAATTGGGGGGTGGAAGTTGAGGGGTGGTAACTGTGCTGTTAGTATTTCCGGGCTTTGATTGGCATGGTTCTGCTTGTCATGATGATAGATCTTCTTTTAATGAGTAACATGTTTACATATCTCATTACTAAATAAATAAAGTTCTTCTCTTTGAAGCTTCTGGACACCTACTAAAGATACAAGATAATTACTGCCTTATGTATTTTCAGCTGAATTCTCAGGGCAACAGGAAATTCTGTGTGCTTTATAGACCAAATCCAGTTTAATTACTGTTAACAAAGCTGTGTTTTTTTTATTACGTTTTTATCTTTAGCTAGAATAATGGACAGTACTTATATGTACTTTTGAAGGCAATCATGAAGATATTGCAATTTCTTTCTTTTATTCCATACCATACCGTTTATGCCAAGTCAAGGTCTAGGAGTTTTACAGGTCTAGAGTTCTGATTGATTCAATTCGTTCATTTATCCTTAACTGCTTTGTCTTGATCAGTGGATCCACAGCCTATACTGGGAACACTATGACTGAGGCATCTGGGTCATCTGGGATGGGAAGCAAGTCCATACAAGCAAGTGGCACCATGCATACACATTTAAACTAGTGGCCAAGCCTACACATATGGCTTAGAGAGGTGGGAGGAAACTAAAGAACCTGAAGGAAACCCTGGCAGACAGTAACCCATATTAAGATCTAAACCAGAGACTCTGAAGCCATATGATGGCAATTATACTGTAGCCAGTCTACCACAACTGAGCTCATGGCTACACTTTGCTAAGCCACATTCCTGAGGATCAAACTTTATGTTTATTTTCTTCACAATAATTTGCAAGATTTTCTTTTTCTAAACAAAATGTTTGGTTGAAGCCATCAAAAGCATTTCTAAAAGCAATCATTTTTTTCATTATTGCTTAAGGTTCATGCTCCTAGAACATAACCATGCTTGTAAAGTGTTTGTTTCTGTAAAGCTGCCTTTTTAATAATGACCATTGTTAAAATAGTTATGCATGATCTAATAATTTTCATGAGAGTAGGTAACAATAAATCTAGCAGGCTGATAAATATCACACTGTTCCTGAAGAATTTTGGACAATTTGGCTTCTTTTTTACAAAACTGTTTTTAAAATGCAAAATTGGGAGAAAAAAAACTTCATACTTTCTTTTAAACAGACCTGAGAGGGACATGCCCACAGGGTTGAGCTTATTTACTGCATCTGACTGCGCTCACACAAAGACCCCCCTTTTTTTTTTGGAGTTACAAATATTAACGTCAAAAACGAAATTAAAACCGTATCCTGCATACTTGTACCAATTGGCTTTTTGTGCAGTGCATGGTTTCTCTCAAGAGTGATCCTGATTAATCCTTGCCAGGAGCAAAAGAGGTACATAGAGAAACCAACAATAGTGTTATTGTAATGATGACACAGACATTTGGGAATTGAGTAGTGTTTTTGGTTTTCATTTTGCAACCATTATTTGGATATTTTCTTTTGCTTGGGGTCATCATTACACACGCACACACACTCTCTCGCTCTTTCTTTCTCTCTCTCTCTCCCCATCACTCCCAGTTGCCTTTTGAATGTGGTTTTCTGGTGCTCTCGCTAAGAAATTCCAACCTATTGTCTTGACCGTTGGGGACACAGTGACAAAGATGAATGTATCAGGACTTTTGAACAGTATACATGATCTGCAGTCAGGATAAAGTTACTAATGTGGCAAAGCTCCCATTCCTATACAGCAGTACCACTCTACTACTGTATGTGGAGTTACTGTATTAGGGAGAATTATGCAGCATGATGCTTTAAAACATTTTTTTTTGTCTTATATATATTTTTTTGGCCATGTCACTCATTTTAAAGGTATAGTATGTAGATTTAGTATTGCAGTTTAATAATTAAGTAAAAATCTGCCATTACATTAGCACCACATAACATTAACAAATTAAATATTATGGTTATCAATTATATACCAGTAAACTGGTGGCAGGATTATAGGCACCCAAAGTCCACCCAGGGCCAAAGTCTAGCCTGTTTGGTCAAATCTCAAGACAATACAGCATACATTGCTGAAAACGTAAATTCTGGTCATAATAGAAAAGCCTGCCACGCATGGAGCCCAGCAGGGAAGAGTCAAAAGCCAACAACTTGAAAACCTCCAAATTCCCCAGCTCCTAATCCGATCAAGCACCCATGGGATGTGTCGGACAAACGAGTGTGATCCTCAGAGGCACCCACCCTGCAACCTCACAGCACCCAAAGCATCTGCTGCCAATGTCCTAAGTGCCAGACAACACAGCACACCCTCAGAGGTCTTGTGGAGTTACGCCCTGCAGGTGGCACAAGGGATCCTACACAATATTCCCAATAAATGTTTTGCATCTCAATATTATGGTTAATCAATGTATAGTATGAGCTGTATGTAATAGTGACATATAATTTTAGTAGGTTTTTATGAAAGTTTCTTTCATAGTTCAAACTGTGAATGTATATTCTAAATGATTTATGAGTATACGTACCTGTTCAAGCCGCAATCAGAAAGCAAATAACTGGTGTCACTGCAGGTTTTCTTCTTAGTAAAATACAGTATAAGACAATCCTAATAGTAATTTGAATCCAAGACCAACTAAATAAGTAGAATCAGTTGTGCTTGTTTGAAACGAAAAACTGTCAGCCACATTATTCTTGTGGAGATAAGATTGTAGACCCTGGGTATATGGCAAAACAATCAAAAGTATGAAAATATTTATTACAGGTAAACAACCATTTGGATTGACAAATTAAGTGGAATGCAGGGGCCACTTTTTGTATTAACCTGTCCCATCATGCATCACAAAACAGAAGGGGAGGGACTACAAATGATGTGGATAGAGAAGTCATCTTTAATCTACAATAATGCTATAGAAAAACTCATTTGCTCACTGATTGTATGTCAGTCATACAATTTCAGCCTCGTGTATTCAGTGAGTTTAACTTCAGTGATCTTGATCAGGTAATGCTGAATCTGGTGCAAATTCTATTATGCCATATTATTAAAAGACACAATAAATGAAGTATACTATATAGATTTAGTCAGAGACACACACACCTGAGAATAATTTATCATAATCAATTCACTCACAGAAAGTAACTCAAGTTTAGGATTAACCTGGAGAAGCTGGAGCATTTTACCCACAACATAGCTGTGTAACTGGATGCAAAAGAAATGTGAAAAAATTGGAATAGCCATTTAAATAATGCCATAGTCCATATGAGTTCTAGCCCTCCTTACAAGAAGTGATAAATAAATCTACATTCATAAATCTACATTCAAGTAATGGGTGAAAAATGGGCTAATACTTTCCCCTTTCAGTATCCAATAAGCATTTTCTACTTAGATGTCTAAAGTTATTGAGATTAGGATATGATGTGTCAAAAATAATTTGACAGCTCTGGCTTAGGATGGATACGTTGGTTTTCAGGGTAACTTGCAGATATTCAAGAATACTATGTTTTCCATTATTAATGCGTAGTTAAGACAGTTTGGAAACAGTGGGTGTATAGGTGGGAGTTTATTTACACACCACAGTAGAAAAGCATCTATACACTGTCATCAACCTGTCAGGTAACTGTCCTCAAACATTTCACTCATAAACATTCTCTCATGTTGCTTTTACATTTTATTACTATGTATAAAGTCTCTGTATAATGTATTTAATTCTATTTAATGAATTTAATGTAAACATAAAATTTGTTAACCATTATTAATCAGTATTTTTTTTTTGTTCTAATATATTTTACTTAAGTGGAAATTCTTCCCCTATTTTAATATGTTGATTCTTCTTATTATTCACTTTATATGGTCCAGTTCTTGATGTTTATTAGTTAATCTACAGATAATTAATCTGTCCATTTTGCTATCAGATTATTTTGATAGTCCTGTTTATAAATCGTCTGCTTTGGTTTATAACACACCTGAAGCTTCTTAGAATTCTCTCAGAGATCTCCTATCTTAGCTTCAAAAGTCCTAGCTGGGAGTCTTAGACTAAAAGTGATTTAGGAAACTTCTCAGAGCAACTCTGAGGAAGGAAAGTACAGAAACCTTTATTTTCGTGAGGAGGTGTACTGTAGTTGACACTATTCAAGGACAGCAATTCAAGGACTGTGATTGGTTGATAAAAATAACCTCTGACCTCTGTAAAGGCCTTGCAATGAAGGCTTTGTGAAAATAGAATATATGATAATATATGCTACTTTATGCAAAGTTTCTGTTATAGATTAAATATCTTAAAGATAATTAAAACAGCCAAATGTTGAAAATGTGTCTACTTTTGAAGCAACAAATGTCCATGCAGTAGTTACTATATTTAAGTTCTTACATTAATTTACCATACTGATTTTATTACTTGTAATCCATTTTAGATTGATGGAAGCAAAATGGCTCATCTTTTACCAGTTTACATGATTTATCTAGTCCAAATACCATACTTTTGGATGGTATATAGCCAACAATCCAAGAGAGATGGGAGTAAAACAAGAAGAGCAGTGTTTAGCTTCATGTTCAGTGTTTGGAGAATATTTCTTCTTTCTGCTATTTTGTTCTCTGCTATAGAAACTCTTAAGCCTCTTAAAAGTCCTCCTCTCTCCTCTTAACAATTTTTACCTTAGGAGCTTTTTTTAGGGCTAAGATGTTTTGTGAATAATTTTTATCTTTATTAAGATTTAGTCTTGCTTTTAATGGGAAATTCTAAGAAAATGTCATAATTCTAAGAATTTTCTTAGAATTTCGTCACCAGGAACAACCTTTAAGCTTAAGAAACTTTATGAATACGGGCCCTGGATCTTGAGGCACTTATGCAAGATTTCTATGGCTGCCAACCCAACTTCTAATACATGTTTCCTGTTCCATTAAAAATATAAAATCTAGCCTCCGAGTGGCGCAGTGGTAAAGCGCTCACCCTATCATCCGGGGATCGCTGGTTCGAACCCTGGGTGATGCTGTTTTCCTCTCACAGCCGGAGGCACAGAGAGAGCTGATTGGCCGAGCTCTC
>JAOVVA010000009.1:7450246-7462075 GCA_028565275.1 Leiocassis micropogon | reverse complement strand
GCCAAGAAAAAGCTGCATGCAACGTTTTTTTAACGCCGTATAAACGCGCAGCCGGACAAACGCACGTCACCAAAGCCTGTGTGAACACTCTCATTGACTCCCATGTGTGGAAAACCCTCTTCGCTTCATCCCACTCACCGGACGCCATGAACGCCAGAAAAACGCTCGATTTTAACGCCCGTGTGAACAAGGCCTAAAAAAGGTGAACCATTTTGCTCCCATCAATCTAAAATGGTTTACAAGTAATAAAATCAGTATGATAATAAATGTAAGAACTTAAATATAGTAACTACTGCGTGAAAATTGGTTGCTTCAAAAGACATAAAAATAGACACATTTTCAACATTTGGCTGTTTTAATTAACTTTAAGATATATAGCCTAGAAACTTTGCATAAAGTAGCCTGTATTCATGATTATACAATTTCTTCATATACAAACATTATGATTTCACTGTCTATTCCATTATCATGTATTCTGTTTTCACAAAGAGTGCATTTCAAGAAATTTGCTGAGGTCAGAGGTCATTTTTTATTTTTGAATTGCTGCATCATCCCTAGCAACGTGGTCAACCACACCTCCTCACTAAGATAAAGGTTTTTGTATTATCCTTACTCAGAGTTTCTCTAAAAGTTTTCCTAAATCACTTTTAGTCTAGGACTCCCAGCTAGGACTTTTTAAGCTAAGATAGGAGATTTCTGAGAGAATTCTAAGAAGCTTCGTGAATACGGGCCCTGGTTGCAACTTACCATTTTAAATCCTATGGAAGTGGTTGGAGTTTACGCAGTACTGCTCACATGTTTTGTTTTGCTTTTGCTTTTTTTATCTTCATTTTTGTTAAATAAATAATGACACAGTAAAAAGTTATATGTTGTTGTTTGTCTGAGATTATATTTGCCTTATACTGAGATGCGCTCAATCAGATGATTTTTATTATGTTTTTACACATAAAAACATGGAATTAAAAATTAAAAGAGGTTACTAACATTTGAACATGACTGTATTACAAATAAATATAATAAGAAAGACATCATCTTATATATATATATATATAAACATATAGATTACCTTGCTCTTTTGTTGCTGGATCTATGTCTGCAATCAAACAATCAGAAATTATATTAATAAACAAATTTATGTCAAATAGTTTTTGATTTTCCATACATTTATTTCCATTAATATAAAGTGTGTGTAATTAGAAGTTCCTACAGCTCTCAGGTTTGGTAATGATGAGTTGTGAGGTGAGAGTAGTGGTATCTGTAAGTCCATTAGATGAAACCGTAGGGTTCACCTCTCTTCTCCTTCTGCCTGCAGAACATGTCTGGGACAAAAAAAAACAACAATAACAAAATGCATTCGTAGACAAGCTAGTCCTGTCCAGATCTGACAAGGAATGAACTTCACCCACAATAAGTGGATCTGTTCTGCCTGCTATTTTTAAACATAATTCATTTTAGTCATTTTCATTTAATATCTTTACTACAATTTTTACTACAATGACAAAACAGATACTGTATCCACCCAGACATCCTTTTAGAGGTCACTCATTTTTACCTTTCATTAATTGCATATGATATATATGTACTCCATTTTTATTTATCTGATATATATATATTTTACTTGCAATTTTAGTTTAACCCATGTATTTATCATTTACCATGTTTATTATATTATATATATTGGAGCAAGTCTTACCTAACTTCTTTTCTTAATAGTATAAGCTAACCAGTGTATGCATTATTTGCGCATATTTAGGTGTGTATTGTTGGTGCGAGTCAATACTCACCCTAAAAGTAACACAGGAAGAGACCTCACACAGTCGCGTTATGCAATGTAGGTAGTAGCTAGAGACGCTTTGGTTTTGTTGCTCTGTAAATCGGAAGGCCGGGAAGCTGAAGCGAGCAGTCTGACTCATACCATTCTCAGTTATGTTGGTCACGGGATCCCTGACGCACCTGGGGAACATTACAATCAGTACATATTGATGAATAAATAAGGATTGGAATTACTAACGTTTTCACATTAAAAAAAGTTTTTATTATTATTATACTGTGGCTTATGTATTATAACTAATCAGTTCATGAACATGCCAATGAGTTATACTTTACTTTGATTGCTTTACTAAACATTATTTAACATTGATTACTTCAAATTACTTGGGAAAAAAGTTATAACAAAATAATAAGAGTGCAATTTCAAATGCTACAATCAGGTATTTCCACAGATAGGGAGAACATTTAAACCCTGTCTCTTAGTTTTCTGACCAAAGTAGGTATTTTAAGATACATTTTGATATATTAAAATTACTATATGCATACATAATACTGCAGTCTTACAACAAAGTACTAGTATACACTACATTACTAGTTTGCAGCTTTCATTGAAGCTCTATTCTGTATAATGTAATATTTTATTTTTGGATTTATTTTTTATTTTTGCATAACTTATTCACCCCTTTAACTTTTCCATATCTTGTAGAGTGGAACTAAAATTAATTGGTATTATATGTAATAAATCTATATGAAATAGCTTACAAAAGTGGAGTTTGTCTCTTGTGTGCTTATGTGATAAATGCCCTCTTTAATCATTCCATTGATTGTTCACAGTGTGGGATATGCATTTTATAAACATACCCTTATTGATATTTTTCTAGAAATGTATTCTGAACTTGTTGCACACAGTGGTCTCTATTGACCTAATTATGTTATTTCTGATGATATCTGGTTGCATTAGAACTAATTTAGTCAAAACAAATTTAATGTTATTAAGTTTGTAAATAAGTTTGCAAAATTTCTCATGTAAACAAATTCCTGACCATGAAGATGGTCTTAGACTCGGCTGATGCAGGCAGTTTTTCTCTGATTGAGACTGTACAGCTACTCAATCATTTAAATTCTTAAAATAGTTTCGAATAGTTTAAATAATTAAAATTCCCACAAACAACTTTTGTACCAGAGCCTCCAACAAAGAATGTGGACTTTATATTAACCTAAAGACCTTTTCTGTTAGACTAAACTTTCAGCCTCCTAACACACAGATCAATCCCTGCTATCAGATATTAACAATGAGGATGGGTTCCCTGTTGAGGCTGGTTCCTCTCAAAGTTTCTTCCTATTGCCCTTTTTGGGAGTTTTTCTTTGCCAACATCGCCCTGGCTTGCTCATCAGGGATGAATAGATCATTAAAGTTTATACATATTTCCTCACACTTTTGAACTTATTTCCATAATATTTTGCTTCTGTAAAGCTGCTTTGCAAAACCGACTGTTTAATAATAACTGAAATATGAATCAAACTTAACTGAAATAAATTGAATAATCTCAATACAACCTTTTTCCACACATTTAAGGAGTGTGCTTATTTATAATATTTATACCTAATTGTCAAATTGGTGGAACCTACCCCACAAATAGATTAAAGTAGGTAGAGGTGGATGGGTAACGGGACACAGAAGCATAGCACCTGTCCAGCAGAACGTAGTACCTGTAGTCAAAAAGATTTATTTTTTCTTTCATTTTTGTGTTGTTGTTTTCTTTCAACTATGAAAACAATAAATAAACGAGGAACAATGTCTCATATATAAAGTGATTAAAAAAAAGTATTCTGTTACTGAGAAGTGAGGTTGCTGGCTTGGACCATAACAAACACATTTGACCTCAGTTGAATCCCCTGAGTGGGAATTATAAGAGGTGTGGTATAGGTTGTGTCCTAAAAGAGAAAAAAAGAGGATAGTCTGTACTTGTAATGTTATCTCTTAGTTTTTATAGTTTTATAAACAACCAATGTTTTGTATATACAGTAGCTTATTGTAATGCATTCATTAATTTTCAGCTCTATTTAACAAACTTGCTAATATGTAAATATATGCTGTAGTTCAACTGCCTTACGCTGAACAGCTTTAGGCTGAGAGTGCTGACAAAGCTGCCATTTCTGTCCCTCACTGCAATGGCAGAAGATGACCTATGTATAGAAAGGGTTTATATTTTGTTAGCAAATAAAGATTACTGCTTGATTTTTCTGCTGATAATAATATTTTGTTACTTAATAATATTAAGTTGCTTCAGTTGCATTTTAAAATATAATATTTAAAACAGGTAAGACAAGGATGTTCAGTGGTCACCACCACTACAGCATCATTATCTTAGATGAGACATTTTTCAACATTTTGTTGTATAATGCATTTATAATACAAGCATTAATACACAAAACATCTTGATGCATTTATTAATTTAAGGGAATACCTACACATCAAGTCGTGTGTTGTTGATCAGGTACTCCAGAGGGTAGGCACAAGAGTAAAAGTATTTCAGGTCAGTGCTGTAGGTTATCACACTCACTGAGGTGTCAACCGATTTCACCAGGCCACTGATGTTTAGTGACTGTATGTTGGAAAAGTCTGCAAAAATTCCAGTGCCTGGAGCACTAGTGGTCTGGGGAGTAAAACAGATTTAAAGACTATAAACAAGCTGTGGCTATTTAATAATGTCTAGTGATATTCAGTTAATATTGTTGTAACGTATGGAATACAATACTAATATTTAAATGGACTACACTGAGCTGGAAAACTCTTTTGTTAAACTCTTCTATACCTGGAGTTGCATTGCAAAAATCTACATCCGCAGAAAAAGTCAAGACCTGGTATTTGAATGTTTTCCCATTAATTCATATAACAAGGAAATTATAACAACTTACAGTAAATATAACTAAGATATTACACATTAAGGGCATAATTTGAACTCTTTAGCAGTCTATATGTCAATAAAAAAAAAAAAAGGTGTCTGTACGTTTTGCTTATGCCATATAATATAGTAATAGATGTCCATGGCACATCTCTCATTTTCCTAATCAAAATGATCAAATGTGTTCTGAGGCTAATGTTAATCACTAAGCAACCAGGGCAACTCATGCATTTTTGTATACACTGTGTATTAGTGTGTATATATATATATTTTTTTTTCATGCCTTATTTTATCCTTTAAAAAAATTCATTTGCCTCTGTTTTTCACAATATTAAGAAAATATATTTTATATCATTCTATATTAATTCCAATATTTGTCATTTCGACTATATACTGTAATATTGTAGATAATAATATGATTATCTTAATATTAGTAGATAATCATAATATTGTCATATTGAACCTAGCAACCAACCTAGCATGCACAGATACAAGCATGGTTCTGATTCTGGTTCTGAAATGGCTCCCCATTGTCTATATAGTCCACTATAAAAGACCATTAAACCATTAAGCCTATTAAAGCCACTATTTCTCCAGCTGTAAAGACTCAGGAAAGCCAGTACTGCACAATTCCACATAGATTTAGTTAGCAGTTACAAATGTACGTTTATTGTTTTATAGCTTGCAATATATATATATATAGAAAAGACATATTTATTTAATAAAAATAAGCTATTAAAAATACATATTTATTTATTTAGCCACTCCATATCCATCAGCTGTATCTAATGTGTTTTTTGTATATTGTGTTGTAATGCTGTATGAAAGACACATTTTCTTACATTGAAGTTGCTCCCACAGCTGTTGTTTGTACCAATGGGAAAGGTGAAGCGTAGTACAGGAGGAACAACAGTACTATCCACAATGCCTTTGCAATTCGGGTCGTTAGTGTTGGCATTGACAAAAAGTGATGAATCATTGTAGCCGGCATAGATAGCTGGGCAGATCTGTATGGCTAGACTGATGTAGTTTGTGCCACAATCAACACTGATGTCATTGTAGTCTAAAAGAGAAGGAAAAAATGATTGCAAAATGCAGCTAGAAAGTTTGATTACATGATTATTATAATAAAATAACTAAAGCAGATAATTTAAAAGAGAGTAAAAGACTATCAATCAAAATTACTGGATATTGAAGCAAATCAATAAATAAATAAACAAACAAGCAAATAAATCTTAATTTTAATGCATTCCATTAAAAAATACCTGGTAATCTGAGGAAGCCTGCACAATTCAGTGTCGACTGACTGCTAACAGCGGTCACAGCAATGGAGATGAGATAAACCTGAAGGAACATTTTCCACTTCTTGTTTGAGCTCAAAACCTGTACATAAGGAAGACACATTCAAGTCAGACCTTCTAGACTATCCAGAACCATCCAGAAGAAGGTATGTCCCAAAATAAGAGATCCAGAGCGTACTTGCACAAGTACGCACCTTTTATCATATATTTCAGATTTGCCCTTTTGGCTGGATATTTTCTGGTTAAATGCTTAAAGTGGCTTTAATGCTGCATTTTTATAAGGCATGTCCTTTGGCTGGATTGGCCCAAAACAAGGTCAGTGCAATTTTGTGTGTCCCTTGTGTCCAGCATATGAGAATAGCCTTTATGTGAATACTTGCCATGGAAGCTTCGCTCTATCTTAGAGTGAAATGACACACCTAAAAATTTCAAAGATATACAACTCTCAATGACCTATTTCCTTTGTGTGGCTTTTTAGATACAGAATCACTTCATACAATCTTACGAAAGATCTCATGAAGTATGTCGTGAGCCCCCAGGTACTGAAGACAATGCTTTGAAGGACCTTTTCAGTATAAGTTAACATTGAACAATATGTCAAGAGCCTTTATGTTGACTGATAGAAGATCCTTAGAAAACACAATGTACTAATCCAAAAGTTAAAGTACCAGCAAAAGTAACACGATCCTTGATATTGACAAAACAGGAAGGTACCCCGGACCTAAGTGATATTTTTGCTGTAATAATTTTCAACCTGATACCCGTATAAGGTGTTTCCCCTTTATGGAACAATAAAAAAAGCATTATAAAGTCACTGAAAACAGTTTTATATATAGTTAACAATACTGTACATTCTGTCAAAATGTTTTATTTTGCTTGTTATTCTAAGACATGTTGAATACATTCCAAATATCCAAAGGCTAAGTTATGTCATTTTACGACAGTTATACATGGTCAAGTTTCATCTTTTCAATTACATGAAAGTTTATACACCAATTTACCACAATTATTGGATTCCTTTTTTTTTTATCCTTAGGCCTACCACGAAACATAATGAAAAATAAATTTGTAATTGATATTTTATCTTGACATACATTCTGCAGTAGGCCTGTTGTGGTACAATAAATACAATTTACTTAGATGCTGTTTTATATACTAAATATAAACAATTAAAACTCTATTAGGAGGTTGATTGAAATAGGGAACTAATGAAAGAAAAGTGGGTAATACTTTACGTAAGGAAAATATGAACAAAATGTGATTTTTTAATAAAGCAAGAAACTGATAAAGAATGTTTTGTACCTGTTTTTGTGTTTGTTTGTTTGTTTGTTTGCTTGTGTATATACAAATATGTCTGTGTGTGTGTGTGTGTGTGTGTGTGTGTGTGTGTGTGTGTGTGTGTGTGTGTGTGTGTGTGTGTGTGTGTGTGTTTGGTTGGTTGTTTCTTCTCTATTTAGAACACAATATGTTAATTTCAATAGTGTCTCCTAATCAATTATATATCGGTTATAAAATGCAAAATTAGTAGTCATATATAATAGTATTGTCATATTATTACCTAGTAGCCAATTAAGCATGCACAGATACAAAATACAAGGTAAAACATTGTCTTAAAAGTAGTTTGGTTGTGTGAATTTTTATTTAACCTCTTACATTTTTGACACAATTTTTGACACAATGGATAAATCACCCTGCAGTTGTACTTATATATTGTAAATTATATATACAATTTAGTATCAATAATATTTAGGTAGAGTTTAAGTTTAATAAATATCAAACTCGTCCTTTATTGTGTTTTTTGTAGTGAGTTACTAGCAGCAAATTGGAACGAGGACACCTGTACACAAGAAAACCTTTTTTAATAAACATTTTACATAATCCACAGATCTTATTTTACTATGTTTTGTTAAGTATATAGAAGTGTTTACACAACATCCAAATCGCCTATCAAGGCTGTTAAATGACAAACAGTTCCTGAATACTGCAATGGTCATAACTGCAGTGGAAGTGTACATTTTACTTTTCTTTTTTTTGGCTTCAACAATTTCCAGCAATGCTGGTCCTCCTGCAGCAGTTCAATCCCAGAAGCCACTATTTTGCTCAGCCATTAGATCTGCTTCACTGACCACGTGACGAAGAATGAAAGAGGTAATGCTATTCACTTTTCAGGACAGTGCTACTGTATGTGAGGCCGCTGTTCAATGTAATTGTAGGTTATATCTACAAAACAGAGACCACGGAAATAAAAATTGGTTTAATTATGATGGAAATGCCCGTTATGAATAAATTAATACCAAAAGGGTTTCTCAGTGTTTTTAGTGTTTTTATATATATTTATGTGCACACACAAATACAGCCATATATTTGTAAACACCAAAGTATCCAGTATAGTAACTTGATGCTGTATAGCTTGTTGAAATATTCATTGTCTATTGCTCATTGTACAAAAGTAGTTCAATAAGTGTGTTTTTGACTTGATTGGACAATACTGTCCAGATATGGAATTCTATCAAATTACATTAAATTTTGCTTATACAAATGTGTAATTCATTTGTTTTCATTTACTACTGGTTATTATAATAATATCCATGATGCTACATTTATGTCCATCAAATATGTTTATATACTTCCCTGTGTCATGTCTTACCATTATCTAATATCACTTATTGAGAATGGGTTCCCTGTTGAGGTTCCTATTAAAGTTTCTTCCTAATGTCATGTCAGAGAGTTTTTCCTTGTCCTCGGCTTGCTTATCAGGGGCAATCTGATAATTATGATTTATACATATTTCCTCACACTTTTCAAACTCATGTCCATTTTTTATTTTTTCTGTAAAGTTGCTCTGTGACAATAATCATTGTTAAAAGTGCTACATAAATAAAAATGAATTGAATTGAATAATGACACTGTATTTACAGCACTCTTACTGAATAACATTTTGTTAATTTCACACAAAGCCTCTGGAGCAGCAGGTTCCACTGCATCTTTACCAATGACAATAGCTTTGTGCTGTTCATATGGCTGGCCTGTATACTCCTGGGCTTTCTCTTGTCCTTGTTAGAAATAAGAGACTGACGTCAGAGGACTGTGGTTTGTGAAATCACATACGAGGGAAACCCTTAGGTGTGGCCCATTCTAAAAATGTTACATAAAACATATGAGACTGTCTCTCAGGTGGCTATACCAAATATTTCATGTCAGTAAAATTATATGTCGTTCATATTATATGTCAGGGTTTCAACAGAAACAATTAACCAGCCATCAGCCTTTTCATGTCACATGTCCTTAATCATCTTTTGCATTTGTTCCAGGGAAGTGTGTATATTTTATTTGTTTAACATAAGTTAACATAAGTTTTCTGAATCAGTGTTTGGCATTTGCTGTGTTTTTACATCCTTACTCCTGTTTAATCCAGGCCACAATTCATAGTCTTTTATTCCAGTATTTGATTGTTTTTAGCACTATTTTTAATAAATAAAAAGAGTGCACTTGCTTTCACCTGCACCTATATATCTTGACAGGACAAAAGACCACAAATACAATACAGCTTACCTTCTGCTCAAGGAGCTTTGGGAACAGCATCGTGAGTTTTTTGGGGGGGGGCCAAGGCAGTTTGGTGGCTCTATACTTGTGTGTCAGCTGGAGCACAGTGTCATGCCTCTGTTCCTGATTCTCATGAGGGAAAGACCTCTCACCCAAACTGCCCTGCTGAGGATGCCATCTTGACTTCCTGCACTGCTGTCACTGAATCACCCAATGTCCGCTGATGATGCTTCACTACCTGGTAGCAGCTAAAGCATTGCTTTTCCTCCCTGGACTGCTAAGAATGTCACTTGCCCTCCCTGCCCAATTGGAATAGTACAAGAAGTCATAATCCTCCCACAATGCTGTGGTGGCAATCACTGGCGTTGAATGAGCTGGCATTGAAAACGACTGTCTGGGCCCCGGACCCTGGACAGGGAAGCTTTATAATAGCACAGGACTACAGCATGCATCAACTGCTGCATGTCCCTTTTCCCTAATCATGTGGTCCTTTTGAGTTTGTTCCTGATAAGTTTGTGTAACTAAGTTCCAGTTTTCTGATTCATGGTGTCTTGCATTTGTTGCATTTTTCATGTTATGCTTGTGTAATTCTTGCCACAATTCATTGTCTACAGTTCTTGTTTTTTTTGTTTTGTTTTGTTTTTAGTTTTGCTGAGCACTATATTTAATAAAAAAGATCTGCACAGAAGATCTATCCACATGCACTTATCTATCCTGACAGCAGTTCCCTATTTTCAGCTTTTTTTTCTCTATTACTTATTTACCACTAGATTAATCTTTTATTGTGATGCAAATGTAGGTAAAAGTCAAAATGGCAACATGATTTATGAGCTTAATTTAGTTCATAATGTGGTGTATGAGATTGGTTTTTCCTTTTTTGTATCTCAGCACTACCTCAAGCTTCATTCTGGTTCAGGTGAATAAACGTTGGTATAGGTCTGGTTGTTTCTGACAGTTGCTTTGTATGGATGCAATGGAGCAACAAAGCATAGCACATCACAGTCAGTCACAGTTTGACAACATTTCTTTGATTCACATTGGGCTATGAAATCTTCTTCCACAGACAGATCCGAATGAATTTACTGTCACCTTCAATACTGATACGAGATCAGATTACAGTAATTGAAAAAATCTAATGCTAAATATACAACTGGAGAAGGCAGGGGACAGATTAAAGGCAGTTCAGAGTAGCTGCCTAAATATAGATTTTGAGGCCACATCTCCACTGACAAGGCAAAGTACAGTTTAGATGTGTTCTTGCTTTAAAGAAAATCTAAGGGGGCTGGGGTGCAAATAGAAACATGCAGAGACAGGTAGATAAAGTATCTGAGACTAGTAAAGGCTGTCATGGATAGGCATGATCAGGTCTGGTAAACTTAAAAAAATCAGCTCCAATCTTATGTACAATTCCATCCATCTAGGAGCCTCTGTAGTCCAACTATGGACTTTGGATGCCAATGGTGACCACTGTATTTATTCCTATTTTTGTACGACTGTGGTAGGACCTCCGGTCCATGTTCACATGTTATTTATACACTACGTGCAATTTGGGATAGCTAATTAGCTTATTCTGTATGTTATTAGACTGTAGGAAGAAACCCACCAACTACAAGGGGGGGAATATGTGGGAATCCACAAATTGGAAAGAAACACAAAGTTAAGAAGCTGGCATTTGCAATTTCAAGTTCATGGGGTGTCTTCTTTGGCTTTTCCCAGGTGGAAGTTAGAAATAAAAAGCTGCAACCTCAGTTTGGATGCAGGCTAATAGAATAATTCTACTGGGTGCTGTCCGGGGTACTGAAATTACACCCATGGCTCGACTTCAGCTATAGATGGGTGAAACTAGAGGGAAAGAATTGTTGTCCTGGAATATGTCTGTACAATCAGGGAAGAAAAATAAATAATTGATGAGATAAATTGGTCACTAAGTAGGTAGTCTTAAACAAATTTCAGCAATTTCAGCAAATATTTTCAGTTGTTTGCTTTGCTTGATGGATGCTTAAAATTGAACCCTTCTGAAACATTGTAACCACTTCTGTCAAACCGGAAAGGGAGCATCTGCTGACTCTGGAGTAACAAACATTGCTGGGAAAAGGGGCCATAGAACATGTTCCTCTACCAGACAGAGAGTCAGGCTACTACAGTTGGTATTTCTTGGTTTCCAAGAGGAACGGGGGCTGCGTCCAATTTTAGATCTTCGCGGACTCAACCGCTATCCAAAAATGACAGGTTCAAAAGCTTGACTGTCAAAGTGATTGTTTCTCAAATCCAACCAGGGGATTGGTTTGTGACAATCGATCTGAAGGACG
>JAOVVA010000009.1:7436262-7450146 GCA_028565275.1 Leiocassis micropogon | reverse complement strand
ATTGATCTGAGGAATGTTTCCGGTTCACTCCTATTTATAACCTGCAGGTGCGCTTCATCAGATGATGTCACCTGACCAAGGTTGTATAAGCCAAAAATTTGGTGTGTTTGACACACACATGCTTCACAACCAGCAACACAAAAAGATGTTCCCATAGCGTTTTCACGCAGCGTCTTGTTCCCGCTTTTTCAGGGAACAGGGTTACAGCAAAGTAACCTGAGACGTTCTCGCTGTTCCAAATTTCTTCAGTTTGAGGATGATGGAGGCTGTTGTGCTCTGGAAAACTTTCAGTGCTCAAAAAGTTTCTTGTATCCTTTCCCAGATCTGTGCATTAACACAATCCTGTCTCGCAGGTCTATAGATAATTCTCTTGATCTTATGGTTTTGTCTTAACTCTTACATATACCATCTATATTGACAGAAAAACACAGAATAGTTGACATTTTTGCAGATTTATTACAAAAGAAAAACTTAAATATCACATGCGTCTAAGTTTTCAGAACCTTTGCTGTGACACTCATATATTTTACTCAGGTGCTGTCCATTTCTTCTGATCCTACTTGACATGGTTCTTCACCTTCATTTGAGTCCAGCTGTGTTTGATTATACTGATTGGACTTGATTAGGAAAGCTACACACCTGTCTATATAAGACCTTACAGCTCACAATGCATGTCAGAGCAAATGAGAATCATGAGGTCAAAGGAACTGCTTGAAGAGCTCAGAGACGTTGTATTTGTGGGGTATTCTTTTTTTATAAGTCAAAGTACAGGAAGTTTTAAGAAAAATCAGGTTTTATAAGGTATTTACTGATATGTTTTGCATGGTTTTAAGTCACAAAGGTGTCAAAAAAGTGCAAATGCTGAAATAATATGTCAAAATAGTTTTTGTCATATCAGTGCGATTTTTGTATTATTTTGCTATATGATAGAAATTCACCTCCCACAGGTTTTTCAAAATTTGATAAATTAGCATTCAGCTGTGTTTTTGGAATTGTAAAAAAGTAATGTAGTAGCAATAATATGTTATGTAAGTTTTTAAATAATATTATGGCAAACCTATGATTTGATTATGTCTTTTGTAGCGAGTCATACTGGCAGCAAATTGGAACAAGCAAAAGGTTTTGACTGCACACAAAATCAGGTTTTTATTTGTTTGTTTATTACAAAGATTGTTGAAGCTCATGAGAAGCATTAAAAACAATACAAAAAGTTTGCATGATCAGCCTACCACTTTTCTACCACTTGTGGTCTCCTCTTTGGTGATCTTATAAGTGCTGAAGAACTGCAATTACAATAACAGATTATAGACATCCTTTTCCATTGATTGAGCATTCTCTAAATGTCTATTAAATGCATTTATTTTATTTACAGAGGTTGCCATTTTGTCCACCCAGTAATTTAATTTAACTGATTGTGAAAATTTCTATGTGTGTTATGGTTTGCTATGTAATGTGGTTGCTCATTGTCTTGTTTTGGCAAATAAAAAGAAAATAGAAGAAAAAGGTTTGTTATATAGACTGTCTATATGTATCTGAGGAAGTAAATTTATTCATTTATATATTACATATGCTCACCATGAGCATGAAGTTCATGCCAATATTGGGCTTGCAACCAATTTTTAAACAGGGCTTTTTTTTTTTGTCAAAATATATTTTAAATAAGGGCAAAAAAAACTATTAAATGCACACATTTTAATTCATTTTGAATTTAGCTTATATCCTAATAATTTTCAATGGTTCACTGTTCTCTCACCTCATATATTTACTTGTTTCCGTCCTATATATGAATCTCCGCTTTCAGCTGGGTAAGCATTTTTTTTCTTTCTTATGTTTAAACTCAGATACAATATTGGTAAATGATAAGCTGGGCCTGAGAGGTTTTTTAAAAAGCAACTTAAGTTGTGGTCAGCAGTTTATATACACTCATCATAAACATGTATATCATAGCAACATTGGGCTTGCAATTATCATTATTATTTTTTTTTAACAATTTTTTTTTACTATCTTTGATTGGAATTTTAATTTATATGTATATAAATACTAATATATGGGGCACATAGTATTACGGTGTACTAAAATATCTGTCAGTAAGCTTTCAGTTGTGATTTAACTATTGCTACTACCTAGACCTCTATGTTGGGACAGACAAACAACCAGCTAGGGCCAATCATAATCGCAAACAGAAAGTCCTGATTAAAATTTTCCGAACTTTCAAAACAACTACAATTCATAGTCTATGTTAGTATATGAATATTTGTTACCTTGTATGTATAATTGTGAATGGCATGTGTGTGTAACTACACCCTTAAATATTTCCAGAAGTCCAACTGTACTGTATCATAAAAAATATCATCCCCATATACAGCAGAACCACCATTGACGTTTATGCTTACTATATACTATGAGAAATATTTTTACCTTTATTACATAAATCCAAAACAAAAAAGTCCTTTCCTGGCACACAATACCTTCCAAGAACATTAAACAATTGTACAGTACTTCATTTCACTCGGTAGTGTATGATAGGTAAAAACATTAATCATCGCATTAAAGGAGTTCATTATTAAAAAGTCCACCTAGGTGCCATAACTAAGTAAAATGTTCTTTGTATTCAGTTATAAAATTTACAAAATATGTGTCACTATGGTATTGCACAAAAAACTCCTGAGAGCATTAATGCATAAACATTAAATGACCTTTGATATTTATTTGTGCAGTTATATTATAATGTCTGCTTTTACCAAACAGCTTCTTGTACAGCTTCAAACTAGTGCAAAATACACTGCAGTCCTTGAATTATTACCTATAATTACCTTATTTTAATAATCAGAAAGACAAGGCTTTAGAACTACTCAGGGTGCAAGTAAATTGCTTTTGTGCCATCTGTCATAGAAATGCTTGTTCCCTTGTAAATTCTGAACATGCACTTGAACAACCATTTATTCATGCATGATTTGAATTAGATGTCACGTTGTCCATGAACAAATATGATAATCTTTATGCATTTGCATAAATTTTAACTCAAATACTGACCCAGATGTTCAAACTTTTTCTTAACTTTTTTATATTAAGTTTCAACTGTAGGATGCAGTAATTCCAGATCTTTGTAGCTAAAAAGCATAAAAAAACATGAAATAATATGTCCAAATGAACATTTAGTTTATTATAACATTGTAGAGACTCATACATTTTAAAATGATAACAGAACCAAAGGTGTCATGGGCATTAAAAGTAGTAATAAAAGTTCTATGCACTAAAATCAGAAGTGAAATAAAGATAATTATAACATACGTTCAAACAGAAAGGTATTGATAAATAACATAAAGGTACAATTTAATAAAACTATATATGTCATTTATATATATTAAATTTGTTGCTCATGGCAACCACATCAATTATAGGCAGCGAGTCTCCTTCTGACGTGTGTTATACCCAGTCTCTCTTCCTTATATTTTGCAACTTGACTTCAATTCAGCCTAAAAATTGTAGCACAATGTGTACCTAAAATGTAAAATATACCTTTGTCTATGCATATAAATGTAATAAATCCTACACCCTGCAATCAGATGGTGAGAGACTGAGGTATTGACTTTAAGTTAAGATTCACTCTCACAGATTTGGATCCATGCTGTTACTTAAATACATGTATAAACAGAGCTGTAAACTTGCTTACTGATTTAAACAAATATGAAACATATTATTAAAATCTATTCTCTATCTCACAGTATGTTATACAATAGAATGTGACTAGTTTAATCCATCAAGTAACTGTAGTGTAAGTTGCTTGCACGGCAGATAATGGACTGAAATGTTCTTTTTTGCTTGAATCTTTATGTACTACACTTATGTTTCTACCACATCTACTAATTAATAGTGGTGTAAAAGTCTCATCTGGAGAGTCAGTGGGATTTGAACTGCTCTGAGTGGTGAAATTCTGTAAAACGTACAGTTATGCATTTGTAGTTACAGCAGGTGACTGTTCAAAGTGCATCATTTATATATCTATATTATACAGTATATTCTGTTTATGACTGCAGCTATCAGTACCTAAAAATAGCCTGGCAGATTTATTTATTTATCAAAGATCTCAATCCCTATCATGACAAATTCCAATATAAGACTCTTGTTTAATAATATTCAGAAAGTCATCATATTTATAGAATTAAATGCAACATTTCGACATATTACACCAGTATGCTGGTGTGGGATAAGTGTGTTTAGCTGAAAGCAGGATTGTGTGCTCCAGACAGTGGCATTGGAGGCGGACGTTTCCCCTTCAGGAGTGTCAAAGAAAAGATGAAGAAGCACATGCTCATTACAGCCAGGATGATGATGCCAGATATGAGAGCACTCGTTACTGAGTTCATTTTGAATGGACCACTGTTTAGCGGAACTGAAACACACACACACACACACACACACACACACACACAGAATACTTATGTGCTGTGATTCTGCTGCTCCTTTCCTGCAAATGCTTTATTGGTGTATTCATTATTAACATCTATTCTGTTTACTGTTTAATACAGTAGGCTCTTCATATTTCTCACTGGTGCTTCTAAAGATCATTTACTTTAGTGTGAGTAAATCTTAGCTTATCCTTCATCAGTGTTGTGCCTGAGTTAAGTAAAGAGAGATAAAAAAAAAAAAAAGCTTACCCAGCTGAGAGTTGTTGGTTGGAGTTTCATCTATAGGAAGGAAACAAAGGATTACATGAGGTGAGAGAAATTCCATCACAGAGCCTTTCAGACCCAACGAAGATTACAAAAACCTATATTATTGTCTTTGATGGCACTCTTTATGCATATGTTCCAATGTTATATAATATTATTTACTGTAGGTACATTGTCATTGCATGGGGTACGGCTGAATTTATGTATACACCCACACAAGTCTTCTTATTAGATACACCTGTTCCACTTCAAATATCTAATCAGCCAATCACATGGCAACCTTTATTCTGATGCTTGTCATCAGAACAAAGGTTGCCATGTTTAGATATGACTATAGACATGACTATAAGGTATGTCAATCCTTTCAGCTAAGAACAGGACACTAAGGCTACAATACACATGGGTTTACCAAATTTTGACAATAGAAATTTTGAAAAATTTTGCCATGTCTGTTTAATATTATTTTAATAATAGGGTAAGGTTAGGATTTGACATAAGCAACATGAAAGCATGGCACCATCCTGCCTTGTATCAATAATTCAAGCTGGTAGTGCTGTAATAGTTTGAGAGATATTTTCTAGGCATGCTTTGGGCCCTTAGGTACCAATTGGGCATTGGTTAAATGCCACAGTCATTGGCATACCTGAGTATTGTTGCTGACCATGTGAATCCCTTTACGCCCAGCAGGATAAGGTGCCATATCACAAAGCTAACATAATTGGAACCTGGTTCCTTGAACATGATTATACGTTCACTCTACTCAAATGGCCTTCATAGTAACCAGACCTCAATCCAACAGAGCAACTCTGGGATGTGGTGGAACGGTAGAGTCGCATCATGGATGTGCAGACGGTAAATCTGCAGCATCAATTGCAGTTGTCAATTTGGACCAAAATCTCTAAGATTCTTTAAATTCTCTCTAAGAAATATTTCTCGCAACTTGAAGGTTGAATTTATGCCATAATTAAGGCATATCGAAAGTCAAAAGGGGGTCCATCCCAGCACTAGCAAGGTAGACCTAATGAAGTGGGCAATGAGTGTATATAGGTTTAATATGAAATATGTCTATATTATGTGCATGATGTTATATAGTATATGAACATGCTCATCTGCTCATTACTCTTATCTAATAACATGTATACAATGCATGTGGTTATGTAAACAGATTGTATACACAATGATATGATCTTACCACTTCTAGTGATGATGGGTCCTGCAGTTATAACAGCATTCCCAGATACTGCATGAGACTCTGTCCCCCCCGACACATCCCGTTTCTTACGCATTCCACAAACCTGTTTTAAAGCAAAATGTTAATTATATTCCCCTGCGCTGTTCTGGCTGACATAACATAATACTGTACTTTCTTTTCTTTCAATTGATTACAGTTGTTACATTTTAAGGTCGTTAGCACATAATGTGTTGAACTAAAAAGTGTCACCGGCACAAGCATGGGGCAGTCATCTGTTCGGCACAGTTTGGTGACGCAGTGAAGGAACACAGTGGACATCTTCTGATTCTTGTGCTTGACGAAGCGGAACACCTCAAAAGAGAAACGACCCATCTGACTCTTTCCATTCTCAAACACTGTTGTCTGGGGGTCCTTGTCACACCTTCCCCAGGGGACAAAAAAACAGATACAAAATGTTCAGTTTCAGCTTACAAAGACACACTATCATATTCACAAAAACACAGGTACAGATACTAACAGGACACTACTGTTCATGCGATGACACAGGACATGTAATTACCCAACGAAAAGATCATATCTGAGTTTGTCATTAGGATTCCCAGATGGAGTGGTGTAACAATAATCCATTAGCACATTCCACCTGTACAGAGTATGAAGCATTAGCAATAGATACATTTATTAACACAAAAGAAGGGGGGGGGGGAAGAGATTTGTATTGAAAGTCACACCGATTGAAGAGGGCAATCTTGTTTTTTTGTTCATTTCCCAGAAAAGCCAGGGTTAAATCTCTTTCCATGTTTTATTTTTATGTCTCAGGCATGACAAGCATCAGAACAAAGGCTTACAGATGGGATATCTAGCTGGCACATGCATTGTCATGTACCCCTATACCTTCTGTTTTACTTGGCTGGGGAAAAAAATGGAGGCTAAAAGGATGAATGATGAAAACAAGGGGAAGAGATGAGCACAATGAATTGCTACAAAGGACTAGGGAAAAGGAAAGGAGTAAAAAAAAAAAACTTTAGGAAAAACAAAGAAGGTGAGATGTTATCTTATTGATGGAAAGGTAGTGAAGGAGGAAGAGATAGAAGAAATCTATCCAGGGTAAAGGAGAATAGAAAAAAGACAAATAACCAAAGCAGTTGGAGAGACTTTGAAAGCAATACCCGCAATTCAGTCTCCCAGTAAGATTTAACTGAGTATTGAGTAAACCTAAATTGTGTTTTATTTAGTATTTTTTAGTATTTTTGTGAAGGCTGGCTAATTAACCTCCTGTCCAGATTTGATGCTTTGACGGCAGCAAACACACGAGTTTTCAGAGTGAGGCCTGCCATTGGGATGGCCAGATGCTGGATGTATGTGGAGTCCTACAGAGCAAAATAAAACATACTGTTGACTGAGCATTTATATACAGACACATCCATGACTATTAAAAAGCACCAAATTAATGGTTCTCATGGGGCTACCATTTTTATTTAATTCATTTTTCCTCGCAACACATGCTATTGTTTATTGTCCATAACTTTTAAAGAAGCATTTTCAGAAACAGATATTCTACACCAGGAGTCACCACTCCCCACAAAGAGCCGGCATGGCTGCAGGTTCTCTTTCTACCCGAGCCTAAGCTACACCTGATTCCACTTTTGAACTTCAGCTTCAAACAACTATTAGGTGTGGCTCCTATTTGGCTGAAAGGAAAAAAAGAAGACTGCTGCCACAACGACTCTTTGTGGATAAGGTTAGTAGCCCCTGTTGTAAAGACACATCTCAATTGTAAAGAAACTGCCCAGCTTCAGATAAACACATTAAAATAAAAGCTCCTGCACTTTTTCCCTAAAAGGTAAAGCACAGCATGAGACAGAGTGGATGCAGAAACTTACATTGTACAGCAGTAAGTTCAGTGTGCTTACAAATGTACCATTGCTGTCCTTTACTGAAATGGCTGCGGCAGACCTTTAAGAAAATAATAATGGGAAACATTAAACGCTATACTCCTGGTGCCCCTGATATCTATTTTCCTGTCTACCTCCTTTACTTCACATAACCTTTTCTCTGCATGTGTACTTTCTTATTGTTTGTCTTCTCAAAATATTAATCTTAAAATCTTAGCACTTTACATAATCAGAACCATCTCAAAAACCACACAATGACTTGAAACTGGCTCAAAGTGTGTAAGCATTTTTCTTCCCAAGGATTTTTCATCTTTTTTTTTCCAGTCCTTTAATGGGAAACAAGGTCACTGTGGTGCATACAGTTTTCTGATTTTGCAGCATCTGTAATATGCTTTTACATTATTACCTAGTACAGCCATTGTCTACATTATACACTGTGTGCACCTAAACTTTATATGAGTTCACCTAACTTTGTATTTAAAAAAAAAAACTGATTGGGTTTAAATACATTTAAATTGTTTGTTTAAAATAAAATAATAATCATGCAGACTATTTTTCCCTATCCTCACAAAAAAAATAAAAATAGGGAAAAAACATGTGAAAACTAGACTAATTTGGCATAAAAACTGTGACCTGAACAAGAGCCTTCAGGATGATCAATGAAAAGCAAGTAAATAAATTATGAGGAGAGCACTGTCGATGTAGAATGTTTGCAGTCATTAGAATTGCCTCTGAACATAATTATCTAGGATTTGCTAAATTCATTTGTTTCTTATCATGCTGTGATCAAGGCACGGCCACGTCTAGCTGCAAAGATACACAAAATTAACTATTATCCATATTGACATTTTAAACTGCCTGGATGCATTAGAAAATAATCCTTCATGCCTTTATTGTATTAAGAATGCATACTCTGCTTCATGCAAATCGTTGGCACCCACATAAAGGCTTGACAGGGTATTTTGGGCCACAATGCTGTACCAGAGTGTATTACAAAGACTAAAAGAGATGGTGAACACACTTACGATGCCAGCTGTGTGTTGTTCACCAGGTACTCCAGTGGATAGCTGCAGCTGAATTTATAGAGTAGTCCAGGCAGGTAGCTGATGATAGTAGGAGGGTCAGGCGTGTCAATATACCCTGATATATTTCCAATCTGCACCAATGAAAGGTTCCCATATGCATTGGGCCCCTGAGCTGTTGACACCTGCAATCACAGAAGCAAACATAGATGCGAACACACACACACACACACACACACATACACATCAGTAGCAGCTTGCCTTCCTAGCTCATGTTGTTTTGCTGATAACAACTTCACACCTCCTTAGTGAAACTTTGTGTAACACAAGGCAGCACTCAGTCAATCAGAGCTTTTATCAAACGCTTAGCTGAGCTCAAAGCATCTAGGATTTATATGCTTGCTTTGTTGTCAGTTATAAGCCATTTCAAGCAATATGTCGGAGCATACCTACACTAATAGCTTATGCTTATCTTTTCATATATTTCAACCAAAGGACGTACATATCTGTATGATTTTCAGTAGATAACAAAAAGCAGGTTGACATTCATTATGATTTAAAAATGGCAGTGAGATCCAATTCTGATAATAGCTTGCTGTTTACACCATGAGTAATTCCATGAGTCTCATCTAAATCATTAACAGGCCTATAGTTTTGAAAAATAATGTTGAGATCTTACACACTGACCAAACCTGATCAACACTCCCATACTCCTGCTTTAGTACAGTATATCACTATGTCGATGCTTGCACAAGCTTGCTGGTTGTAACTCAATAGTCAAAGCATATCCTAGCAGGTTTCCTAAGGTCTGCTGTTGCAAGGCCAATGTCCTACCACTAGCATGTTGCCGCAGGCCTCCAGTGTACTAAGGCTGATGCTGAACAGCACCACAGTAGGGAAGGTGTTGTTGTTAATGAATCCTCGGCAGTGGGCATCACCATGGCGCCCATTCAGGGCCAGGTCAGTGTCGGTGTAGCCAGAGAAAAGCACCGGACAAAAGTTAATCTTCAGAGTTATGGTTTGTACTCCACAGTACACGCTGATGTCTCGCTCAGCTACAAAAAGAAGAAAGAAAAGAAAAAAAAGAAAAGAAAAGATGTTCAGTTCATTTAAATGCAGTTTCTTTCAAATAAAATTTATTAGTGGGTCAGTGGACTTAATAGAGTTAGATGCAATACATTATTTCTTTATTATATACTTGTGATTCATATATTCAGTAACAGAGAGAAATGTTTATGAAAAATGTAACAGGCTGGCAAGCTCATATTTATTGCTTTGATATACTCACCAGGAAAACGGCTATGAAAGTTCGCATCACAGTTGTATCCGTTGAACTGAGCTTTAACTATTAATAATTTATATAACAGCAAAAGAATCAAACATATACGTTCCATGTCCGCACCTGAGAAAAACAACTTGTTAGCAATTCTTTTTTTTTTTACTTTGTAAAAAAAATAGACAAGAACAGCACAAGGATATTTTTTTCACTCTCAAAATGTATTTCGTTATCTCTTATTAGTATCAAATTGCTCTTCTTGATTTTGTAAAAGAAAAATAAATATGCCAAGAAGTATTATGTTATGCATTCAGCCAATAATAAAAAGTGCTTATGGAATAAGTGAACCGAATCATTCTTACAGCATTTCAGAGTCTGTAATTGCATGAAATACGCAGGTAATAATGCAGCCCTGTTATCGTCTCATTATTACAAATCAAGTATTCTTTCAATCCAAAAAGATATAGCTTCTCTAAAATTATTAGCTTTTTTGTTAAAAAAAAAAAAATTAACCAGTTTGGTTTAAACCTTCATGGCGGTGCAAGTCCCCCTGCACTCACCCGAATCCCTGCCAGCCGAGGAGTCAGCGGTACTCCATGTGCTCCCACCTCCTGCATGAGACTGACTGACTGCACATCGGCCTGCATTGCTGCAAAACAAGCTCACACATAGGTTTTACTTTCTCAAAAAAAAAAAAAAAGATTAAACATAAGAGATACTTTATTCGAACACATTCACAAAAAGGGCTGTCCAGGGAAACATGGGAAAGTCCATCAAAAATTGAATGTGTTATACAAATCCTTTCACGGACCCAGAAACATGAGCGGGTTTTGAAGTTTCCCACTCATATCCTTTCTGCTTGATCTCTCTCTGTCGGGGTTCGCAAACGGGCCCCAGCATTGCATGAGGTCTGCGTGGGGGGAATTATCTTTTCATCAATTGAGTGGGCTGCTGACGGAGATGGCCCTTTTGTGTGCCAGCATGAGCAAACCCAAGTCCAGGGATCGGTTGGCCACTTTGGAGGCTTTGTTTCAGTCTGCCTCAGTCAGCACGTCCCCAGCCACCTCACATGATGGCTGCCGAGGCCGTTATCCCACTTATTTGTTCGTGCCCTCCCAATCTCTCTAGAGCTGAAGGCTTTATACCAAGCAGGCATATGTGCCCTACTCCATTCTAAAGGCCATTGTGAAAATAGATCAGATAAAAGACAAATTCAGGGTCTCGCATCATCCTTATTTTTAATTAACATATTCTTATGCACTGCATGACCCTTTTTTAAGACAACGCTGCACCTATTCCTAGTTGATCTTTCTCTTCTGTGCAGTGCCAGTCCCAAGCCTTTAAAAAATGCAAGGCTTGCGTCATGAAGGGCATCTGGGGTTAAAACCAAGTTGTGCAGATCAGATGGTCCACTGTGGTGACCCCTTGATGGGAACAGCTGAAAGACCAACGACAGTCTATGATTATCATGTGAAAGCGAACAAACGCTGCTATTCAATATGTTTTTGGTTCTATGCATCACAATTATTAGTGATGAAGCTTTAAGAGATTTGAAGATGACTGGGTGCATACGTTTATGGAGCAAAAATGACAATAAAGGTAAAAAAGAAGTAAACTTTATTCACATTTTACCTGGAAAACCAACTGTGATACAGTATATGTTGTATGAACCTAGTCCTTGTGCTAAGCTTATACTTTAATATTGGCTTTCATCAGTTGCAACAATGTGTGAAATATAGAAGTATTGAAAAGTTCACGACATGTTATGGGCACTGGCCCCTTAAATCCTTAATCCATCCCAATTTTAGCTTAGGCATAGAGCACAGATTAGGCTCTATTTCCCTCTGCTTGGACTTTAGCTGGTCTTTTCTAGAAGATAAACATTTCCATTTATGCAGCTCCAGCAAATGTCATTTTTCGTTTTTCACCCATTTATCTTGAATAACAGTAGGTCACATATTTTATGCTATATGCATGATGTGCTTTTTTATCAGTACAAAGCAACCATATTCAACCACACTACACTTAAGACCAGGCCTAGACTTAAATATGTAGACCATATTCTTGAGATCCCTTTAACCTGCCAACAATAAATTACACTATATGAACAAAAGTATTTGGCCAAACCTGTTAATTATTGAATTCAGGTGCTTCAATTAAGCCTCTTGTTCCCAGTGAAGGACAACCTTAATGCTTCAGCATACCAAGACATCTTGGACAATGCTATGCGTCCAACCTTGTGGCAACAGTTTGGGGAAGACCCTTTTCTATTCCAACATGACTGTTCTCCAGAGCACAAAGCAAGGACTATAAAGACATGGTTTGATGAGTCCGGTGTGGAGGAACTTGACTGGCCCGCACAGAGCCCTGACCTCAACCCCATCAAGCACCTTTGAGATGAACTAGACCAGAGATTGCAAGCCAGGCCTTCGAACATCAGTGCATGTCCTCATAAATGCTTTACAGAATGAATGGGCAATCGACAAATCTTGTGAACAGCCTTCTAAGAAGAGTGGAAGCTGTTATGCAAGTAGCTGAAAAAGGGGAACCAACTTCATATTGAAGCATATATATTTGGATACAATGTCATTGCAGGTTTGGACAAATATTTTTGTCCATATGTGTACCTTGGGTAGAATTTACAACAAATGAAAAAAGTTAATAAATTTTGTTGTTACTTTAAATTTTTTCCAAATTTTTAAACTTACAATCATTAAAATGATTGGTGCTTTTTTACAAAAAACTAGTCTATATGTTCACCTACAAATCAAAACATGTTTATTATTACCTAAATAAATTTAATTGTCAATAAATAATGCTTATCGAAATGTATTCCTTTTTATATGCAATCTCAATTTTTCTTTATTTTGTCTCTAAAGTTAGAAGGTTTATTGTTATAGAAATAACCTGAATTGGTAATAACAGATTCAAATCAGGATTAATACTGACTTTCCACAGCTATCATATTAAACCATATAAATCCACCTCTTATACAACTTAAGTGGGCACAGCAGGTAATTCAATCTAGCAAACGAAAGACTTCTGCACTCTGAAGGATGCCTCTAATTCCACTCAGTCACTTACTCACTCATTTGCTTTCTCATCGTCTACTGTATATCATTATCTTGTACAGGGTCCTGGAGCCTATCCCAGGAGACTTAGGGCATGAGTCAGGGTACACCCTGGACGGGGTGCCAATCCATTGCAGAGCACACACACATATACACACACTGACATGCTTATTCACACACTACAGGCAATTTCGGAACACCAATTAGCCTAATCTGCATGTCTTTGGACTGTGGGTGGAAACTGGAGTACCCAGAGGAAACCCACCAAGCACAGGGAGAACATGCAAATTCCATGCACACAGACCACGAGGCAGGAATTGCACTCTGGACGCAACTGTGTTGCCTCTAATTCCACTCTTTATTAAAAACTTTATTTAAAACTCACAGCACTTGTCAGCATTAATAAGATTGACTTGCATTTATATTAAACAATATCACTCAAAGGCACAGGGCTGGCAGCTTTGTGCTGCTGGGATTTAAACTTATGAGCCTCTGATCAGTGAGATACTGTTACTACATTACCCTTAAAAGAAGGCTGAAACTACCTGACTGGTAATAATTATATATATATATATATACACTACCGTTCAAAAGTTTGGGGTCACTTTATAACTCCATGATTGTTCCTGATTTTTATTTCTTTCTACATTGTAAAGGAATGCTGAAGGCGTCCAAAAAATACATTAATCTTCTTTGAACAGTTAATGGTGAGATGTGTCTGCTACTTCTGCTCTGTAAAGACTTCATAACGCCTCTAA
>JAOVVA010000009.1:7424689-7436162 GCA_028565275.1 Leiocassis micropogon | reverse complement strand
AAGGAGATGCCATGATTTCTCAGGATATAGCCGAGCGGCAACAAATACAACGAGAAAAGAAGGGGTCCAAGGATAGATGATGACTCAAGATCTCCAAGGCTAACAGAAAAAGTTCTATCAATAAGATTGCACCTAAACCAGTCTAGAGCTGTCCCCCTAATTCCCACCCAGTGTTCTACGCGTGACAGAAGAATGTCATGGTCTACTGTATCAAAGGCAGCTGTTAAATCAAGCAGCAGAAATTTTTTGGCATTTTTGTTTACAAGGTGGATCTCAGAAAAATCTGGTAAAATATTGTTTCAAGAATATTTAAATGAGTTCATCATGAAGTAGTATGAAAAAGGGAACCCTTAGCCTCATTTTGATGCCAGAATGTCACTGCTACACCTAAAAATAACTTTGAGAGTTTATCTGTCACAACTAGATACAATTTAAAGCATTCACATACTTTAAAACAAAGTTTAGAATGAAAATTTGGAGGGAAGGATCAGGAAGATAAGGCATTTATCAACTTTATACATTTCACCTACAGCACACTGTGTGCCTTAATACCTGACTTGTTGATGATGGGTCACAAATCTTTCCCTCATCAAAGCCTGAAATACTGGCCAATTCATCTTAAAAATTAAGATGTGAGGGAAGGTCTAACTGCTGCCTCCACTTTATGATTTTCATGAATATCAGTGTGCACACACTTCACCTTCATCATTTATGGATTTACCCAGATAATGATTTAGGTACAGCCAAAACAGCAAATGTGCACAAAAAAGATTCAGAATGGTGGTGACATTTTGTATGATCGGGTGTTCTATTGCTCATTTCCAAGTCAAAAAAATTATGTGGGTTTGTTAGCCATTGTTAGGCAGCCTAATGCATGGGAAGATCTTCCAATAAAAAAAAGGCTGAGAAATAAAAGGGCAGTGAGGTAAAGGAACCTCAGAAATCAATGAAAAAGTGTACCTCTAATTTTATACAGTAATGCAATTAGTAAAATCCACCAAACTATAAAATGCTACCAAATAAAGGACAGTTCATTAATAATTATGTGTCTCCATACTATATAATTTCACAGAAATATTGTTGCCTTTTTTTGTTTGAGTGAAATAAATAAGAGTAATATACAGTAATTCCAGTTTGCACATAATTAATGTGAATTGGTTTAGTCCTGACTAAATAGGTGACATTTTTGGAACATAGTTACTGATCATTGGCAAACCAAAAAATGAAGAAAAAATGGATGAAAAAGAAACGGTGAAAGCCATCAGTTGCCCAATTTAGAAAAACCAAGAAGAGGAGAGACAGGCAAAAGATAAAGGTATGGAGCTACTGTATGTTATTTCTTTATGAGTATTATATAATGCATGCAATGAAATAGACTAGTATAACACTTATGTTTGTTAACCTATGTTATGTATCATGTATGTAGTCTGGAGCAAAATGATTCCATCATAACTAGTACAGGGATATGACATATTTAGTTAATTGTCATAGAGGTTAAATCATAAAAGATTTTTGTGTTTTTGTTGACTAGGTCCTGAGCTTAGAAAGGGGAATTTCCAATGCTAAACTTTTAAGATATCTATATACTGCTTATGTTGTATCGTTTGTGATATTTTGAGTATTTGTGGTACATACACCTAGAATTATAATGCTCTGGTGCTTATTTTGTCTGCAGGGTGCTTAGGGGAAATTTACCCAGAGCCAGATACATGCTAAAACTGGCACTGTGTGTTCCAATTTCAAATCTATTAAATAACACATGGCATTAGGTAATTAGGTAACAAGAAAAAGAAGAAGAAGAACAACAACAGTCAGTTGTTATTTTAAGACACTAAGGTCAGCCGTTCTGGAACAGTTCTTGTAAATAAAAGAACTGCTTGTCCTGCAGTTCTTGTCCTACAAAGATTACCGTATATATTTAGCATCAAATTTAATTGAACTGACACTCACACATATAGAGTCTCACTTACACTCAGCTTGGTGCAGATCAGCTCTCATTCTCGTTACCATTCTTTATGTGCCATCAAAAGGACAAAACAAATCTGAAGTGATGGCTATCATAATATGTTACCCGCTGGTTCAGCCTGCTGCTCTCTGTTCCTTACCAACACTTGAACACACCCCTCGCTACAGTGCCTTGTTTATTACATTATGTATTACGGGGTCTGTAGACAGAGCTAAATATAGAATTTAAATAAATATATATATAACAGCAAAAATAGAATTGTATAGCTGCAATATAACCAGTATATAGCTACTTCACTGTATTAGCTACAGCAATACTTCACTGTATTAGCTGTAATTACTGTCCATTTTTGGTTATGTATAAAATACTTTACCATTTTTTATATGTATACAGTATATATACTGTATATACAGTACATGCAATGCAAACGGCCTGATTCAAGTTGGGAATCAAACCCGGACCGTGGAGGTGCTAGGCAACAGTGCTAAGCCCTCGTGTGTGTGTGTGTGTGTGTGTGTGTGTGTGTGTGTGTGGATATATATATATATATATATATATATATATATATATACACATGTTCCCAACGTGCTGTATCAAAGCACATTAATAGAAAGTTATGTGGAAGGGAAAAGTGTAGAAGAAGAAGGTGCACAAGCAGTAGGGATGTCTGCAGCCTGGAGAAAATTGTCAGGAAAAGGCCATTCAAAAGTGTTGGGGACTTTCACAAGGAGTGGACATGGGCTTCAAATGTCGTTTTCCTCCTGTCACGCCACCCCTGAACAAAAAACAACGTCAGAAGCGTCTTACCTGGGCTAAAGAAAAAAAGATCTGGTCTGTTTCTCAGTGGTACAAAGTCCTCTTTTCTGATAAGAGCAACTTTTGCATCTCATTTGTAAACAAAGGACCTAGAGTAGCCGTCTACCAGGAGATTTTGGAATACTTCATGCTTCTTTACGCAGATGAGCTTTATTAGGATGCTGACTTCATTTTCCAGCAGCACTTGGCACATGCCCACACTAGCAAAAGCACCAAAACCTGGTTCAATGACCATGGGAATACTGTGCTTGATTGGCCAGGAAACTCGCCTGACCTGAACAACATAGAGAATCCATGGGGCCTGCCTGCCTGCCTGCCTGCCTGCCTGCCTGCCTATCTATCTATCTATCTATCTATCTATCTATCAAGATGATTTTGGCCTTTCCTAACTTATTAATCAAAACAGGGGTCTAGAGTTACCATACACGTCTTTAATCATTTCAGAACAGTAACAGGATCTTAGATCTTCCATTCTATCTTAGAATGGATAGCATTATCCATTCTAATGTTGCGCATGAACAATGCAACTTTTCGGTTTACAAAGACAGAAGTCTTTTGTGGTTAACAGAGATTATTTTTAAAAAGATCTCATCATGCTGCTGAAAAGGGGCAATTTGATCTGAGGGCTAGGTTAAATTTATATAATAGAGGGTTTCCCAAAAGTTTCCATAAACTTGAAAATGTTAACTTTTTAGCAAAATGTAATTTTATTTATTAATTACATGGCTGCCATTTATTTGTAAACACTCACGGACTCATCTCTCCCACTCATAATGTGTTAATACATCTGGTGTTTTGCATGTAATTGTGCTTCTAATGCGTTCTGGATGTGACAGCTTCCCAATGCAGCCATGAGAATGATTTTGATACATTCTCCTTTGTAAAAATGAAAGGACTACTCCTTATTTAGACTAAGTATGAAAACTTTTGAAAGATCTTTTGATTTAAAAAAAAAAAGGTAGTTTTACCTCTGTATGGAAACTTTTTCATATTAACATTAGTATTCAAGAATTAATTAAATAAATACTTCCTCTTGGATAAGGGTATAACATATTTACAGCAGAATAACAAAAATAACTATATATTACTATTACTTACAGCAGTAATAAACAAACTGCTTATTTTCGCACTGAAATACTTGATAGCTGTTAACGATAGTTAGTTCGAATAAGACTGGAAAAATTTTATTTTAACTAACAATTAGTTCTAATGCTAGAGAAACCTCAAAATATTTAACGATAGAGCCTGAAAAATGACAATTAAACCATCTGATTACTCAAGCATGTTTTCTTTTTTTTTTTCTTTTTTCTGTGTGGTCTGCACATTTAGTTTAGTTTCAGTGAATATATGATTTAGTTAAGTTATTGCAATTTCTATTCTCTTACACTATGAAAAGTTCCCTGTGAGTATCTTATACTAAAACTTTAATTTCAAATGCTTTTTTTTTTTGTATATTTCTTTTTTTTTTTTAATTAGTCTTAAATAAACGTTTAGTAGTTTTAAAATGTGTGTTAAGGTAATAAGTTGTGGCATTACCAAAACTGAAACATGAACTATACTATTTTTTTTTTTTTTAAACATGGTTATGCTATGTTTCATATATTAATATGAAATGTAGAATGTAGAAAAGATTGAGAAGCTAACCAAAACTAAAGAGACTGACAGAGAAAAGAACTCTTTAAATAACACATTGCTGATTGATGTGTGAGGAGATACAGTAGGTAAGGTTTTCACTGAGGTTTAGTCTGAGTTAGGTTTACTACAGATCTACTACAGATTACAGTATTACAGATCAGACGTCTTCTTGTTCTCACCCTGCATTTTTAAGCTAGCGTTTATATACTTCTGTCATTGCACTGTAAAAAAAATTATATAGAGATTATGCTGTGCTATTTCACTGCTTCTACTTTTCGTTTCTTTATATTCCAGAGGTGCAAAAAATGAAAAATTCAATAAGGAATGTGATCCATGGAAGTTATTATGGGCTTTTACAATAGCATGCCAAGAAACCACAAAGGGAGTGAATAGGGTACAGTAATAACAACAGTGTTAGACTTTCATTGATATATTTCATTGGTATAATCCCAGGCAACAATAGCTCAGTCACACACTTTTTGTCAGCCAGTTGCTATCACGTATCCGAGATTAGATCTCAACATGGAGCTCCTAGTGCAAACATATCTCCTACTAGAAGTTTGTTTGGTTACCATGGCTCGAAAAAGAACAGGACAGTTGAGTAGGTACACACAACATTATAATGATGCCTTGTGTAATCCTCTAGGCAGTTAATTATTGCTCATTTGTGTGGGCCCTTCTACATTTCCCTTTTTTTTTCAATCGTTTGTTCCAATAACATATATAAAGTATGCTGGCGATATTAAATTATAGGAGAGTAATGTTCGCTGAAGCAGACCAATTGAGAGAGAGAGAGAGATTTCATTGTGAGTAATAGAGTAATAGTAATTTATTGGTTAATTTATTTTCTGCTAAACTACATAAAACAAACAGGTTAACAAAATTTGCTTAAGAGCAGGTGACATTTAGAAAGCAAATTTGTTTTAGCTTAACCTTTATTTAATTAATAACCTTAGTCTAGAAAGAATTATTATGTTTCAGACAATTTATTGCATTTAAATATATACTTAAAGATTACTACCAAAATTATTATGATTAATGAAGCACAAACACAAGGCGAGAGATCCTTTGAATGCGGATAGGGTTTGTTGAATGACTCAGTTGTTCTGAGGAGAGTGCTATTGTCTTGTGTGTGTGAGAGAAAGTTCTCAGTCTGAGCTGACAGTGAAGCCGCACTCAACTCCCCAGTGGCAGAAATCAACAGGATGCCTTATTGTTTATATATGAAACACAAACCACGTGTATTCAAACCACGGGAATACACCTCTCTCTCTCTCTCTCTCGCTCTCACACACACACACACACACACACACACACACACACTCACACACACTCACACACACTCACACACACACACACAAAATACCCAGTGAACTCTATAATACACAGCTATTCTTACAAGTTTTGTATGCAGTGGAGCGCATTATAAAGTTAGGAGAGAGAATTTGAGTGACATATATTGAATATGTATTCACAATATTCATTTTTATTCATGAACTTCAGTGTCTGAAAATTAAATATGAACAGAGAATCAATTTATTAGGATTCTGTGGACCTGGTTTTTATCTGATTTGAAAAATATCTAACTCTACTTTTTCTGGACTGCTAAGCAACCCAGCAAATAATAGTCAATTTTTTTAACTGTTTGATTTACTTTATATATATAATAAATGTGTCAATATTCAATATATCCAATACTGTATTTTAAAGCCTAAAACATTGAAATTAAGATAGAACGAATTTGGACACTCAGGACATTCTCTTATTCAGCCTCATGAGGTAGTCAACTGGACAATTGTTTTTTATCATCTTGAGGGAGTTCCCAGAGGTGTTGAGTACTTGTTGGCTGCTTTTCTCGTACTCTCTGGGCCAACTCATTCCAAACCATCTCAATAGGATTAATGTAAGGTTATTGTGGAAGCCAGATCATCTCATGCAGCCCTTCATGACTCCCCTTGGACGAATAGCTTTTACATAACCTAGAGGTGTGTTTCGGGGCTATGTCCGTCATGAAAAACAAATGATGGTCCCACTAAGTGTAAACCAGATGGAATGGCAAAGTGCAAAATGTTGGTGTGGCGATGCTGGTTAAACTTTGTCTTTAATAGTGTCACCAGCATAGCACCCATACCATCACACCTCCTCTGTGTTTCCCAGTGGAAACCACACATTTAGTAATCATCTGTTCACCTTCTTTAATTCTAACAAAGACATGGCAGAATTTGACCATGAAGGTCTGACTATTGACTATGATATTTTTCTGAAGAGTGCATATTGAATATTGAAATATATCTGCCTCTTGAACTCTGAGAGGCATTTATGTTTGCAATAAATGCTGTAAATCAGGAGTTTCTGAGGCTGGTCATTCTAATAAACTTATCCTCTGCAGCAGAGGTAGCTCTTGGTCTTCCTTTTCTGGGACGTTCCTCATGAGAGCCAGTTTCATCATAGGGTTTGTTGGTTTTGGTGACTGCACTTGGGGATACATTCAAAGCTCTCAAGATTTTTCAGATTGACTGATGTTCATTTCTTAAAGTAATGATGCACTGTCTTTTCTCTATACATAACTCTTTAATTAACGGAGCATTTCTTATGTCATAATATGGATTTGTTTTGGTAGCATTAATAGGGCTATTGACTTTGTACCCTCCCTTTCTCTACACAAGACAAGTGATGGTCTAAAGCATATTAAGAAGGCAAAAAATATCACAAATTAACTCTGGACAAGAACACCTGTTAATTGAAGACCATTCCAGGTGACTACCTTATAAATCTGATGAGAGAATGCAACGAGTATGCCAAGCTGTCATCAAAGTTAAATGTAGCTACTCTGAACAATCTAAAGTATAAAACGTTCAGAAGTGCATTATGGGTATTTTGTATTCTGCAAGCTACATTATTTGGAAATTAATCCACAGTATCCTACATTGCATTGTTTAATTGCATGGGTTCGTGGACATTCTCCACCATGAAATTGTCACCAAACTGTCAAAATTTCAAACATAGTTCACTACAGATAATGGTAGTAAATAGTAGTAGTATTTCAGTATTTCTGCCACAACAGACAAAGACAATGATATAGTACATTTTGTACCACATTTAGAGGTAAATATAGCTGAAAATATTCAGGTGAAAATTTTGATTGCCATGTCTGAAAACTACTTTTAAAAAAAAAAAATCGTGATTTTTATACTTTTTTTTTCGTGATTGCCAGCAACTAACTGAAAATATCTGAAGAATAACACAAAAAGATGAGTCAAAAGTTAACATCATGCTAATTTTGAAAGAGACTCATTTGCTCTATGAACCTGATTTAAAAATCAGCTAAGTATGTTGAAAGTGGATCAGTTGGATACTCTACAGTATGTGTGAGGTGGAGATATAGCTGCAATCTGTAAATCTGTAAAGCCAAATAAGTCCATTACTGTCCACTCTGCAGAGTTTTATTACAGTTATTTAAACGTGTAAATTGAACAGTTATTTAAATGTTTAACATACTTGTGTCTGTATTCTATGGCAGGTAACAGTGCTCCCTAATCCACAGTATTAATATTCAGAAAATTAGGACTTCCAAATTAGAAGTTATTATAATTATTGTATTTTATATGATAATCATCTATCTATCCATCCGTCCATCCATCCATCCATCCATCCATCCATCCATCCATCTATCTATCTACAGTGTCTATCTGTCTGTTTGTCTGTCTGCTTATCTATCTATGTTATATGAACAAAAATATATGGACACCGGACCAACATATGTGGCTCTTTCCAAAACTGTTGCTGCAATATTGAAAGCACAAAAGAAAAATAGAATGTCTGTCTTATAGATGTAGCTTTAGGATTTCCCTCTACTGAATCTAGATGTTGAATCACATTTGGGATGAATGAAAACACTGACTGTGCATCAGGCCTTCTCATCCAAAATCGCCAAAATACACTCATACATTCAGTCATACACTGCAGGCCATGTCTTTGGACTGCGGCATAGGGGAAATCAAAGTAACCACAGTATAACCACAATGCATAGGAGAACATGCAAACTTCCACTTTATATCCTCTTTAATTGCTTGAATTAACACTTGGGGTGGCTTTCCACAAACTCCTCACAATATTTTACACAGATGCACAAAATCAGGAACAGCTCCAAAGAAGAGCACATGAACAGAGACTTGTGATTCAAGGGGTGATTGAAGATGTGGTTCAGCACCTTCTTTAGCACCTTCTCAGTCTAGGCCAGAGGTTCTCTACCTTTTTGTTGGAGCTCAAACTAAAATCTGCAGGACAAAGGGGTCTTTTAGGACCAGGGTTGGGAACCACTTTTAGGTGAAAGTCAATTGTTAACCTTAACTGTTTCCATCTGTGTGGGCTCTGTATGAATTCTGAGGTGGTCTTCAGCATCATTATTGTTGGGAGGAACACTGGAGCATGTTAAAAAAAAATCTGTCTGCCCCCTCCTGACATTATCGCCTCGTTAATGCTGTTATCGAGTCATTATTGATTTTATGCCCATTTATGGAGTCCTTACCTGTTTGGCAGTATTCGGCAGCCAAAAATCCTCATATTAAATGCAGAGGTAATGACAAAATTAACAAAGGGAAAATAGTCATGGTTAAACACGATTAAAAGATATATTACATGTTCCTGTTAATGTCATAATACAATCTGATGACAAATTTATCATTATATTATTCTAAATTAATTATTATAAAAAATATCATATTTATTATTAAATTATTATTTTAGTAGATGCAAAATAAAAAAATTATTATGATGATGATGATGATTATTATTATTATTGTTGTTGTTGTTGTTATTATCACATATTTATATTGTGATTATAGTTATTAAGTATTTCTTTTTACTTCAATTTTAATTTAATTTAATTTAATTTTAAAGCCTAAAGCTTAGACCTATCGACTTTAAAATCCTTTTTAAAAGCATATGCTATATAAATACATTTTACTTGACTTTAACTGAGCCTTTTTAAGCTGAGACTATGCATTCTATGCACAATACCTACAACAAAGCAACGTGAGCTTCAGTAGTCTCAGGTAGATGTGTGGCCAGAGGAACAGTCTTACACGAGGCTGCGTAATAGCGGCATACTGCCCCCTAGCGGAGATATTAATTGAGGCACTGACTGCAGTTTTACTCTTTTCTGAAAGCAATCATTCCGCATTTTGCTTTGCTATCTTATCGTTATTTACTGTCTCTCTCTCTCCCTCTCCATCTCTCTAATTCTCAGTTCACTATGTGACTATGCACTATGTATATTTGCACTAGGTATGTATACTTACATACATTTAGGCATTTGGCAGACGCTCTTATCCAGAGCGACTTACATTTTTATCTCATTACACGTCTGAGTTCAGGGCCTTGCTCAAGGGCCCAACAGTGGCAACTTGATGGTTGTGGGGTTTGTACCTGGGATCTTCCGAACCGTAGTCCAATGCCTTAACCACTGAGCTACCCCTGGCCCTACATACATATAAAAATACATCAATATTATATGTAATAATAACATATAGGAATAAAAAGAGATTAAACAGGATGTGGGTCTGTCATCAGTAAAAGAACAATAATTTGTGATTTAAGTGCTTTATGAACTTGAACTATAGCTACTCATGCATAGCAGTACATGTCACAATGTGAAGGTGTTTTTGTCATTTAATCATTAAGGCTTTACATTTTCAAAAAAATTGATATACAATTTATATATCCATTCCTTAATATTATGCTGTTATTCATGTTTACTTTCTTGATAAATAATTGTAATTGTCGTGACACGATGGCTTAGTGGTTAGCACAGTCGCCTTGCACCTCCAGGGTTCAATTCCCTCCTTGGGGTCTGTGTGAATGGTGTTTGCATGTTCTCCCCGTGCTTAATGGGTTTCCTCCTGGTACTCCGGTTTCCTCCCACAGTACAAAGACGTGCAGATTAGGCTAATTGGCGTTCCCAAATTGTCCGTATTGTGTGAATGTTGACTGGAGTTCTTACTACAGATGTAAAAAAATAAAAAATAATGGGAATAAATACAATGATAATTATTGACCTCTACGGTCCCTAGTTGGACTAAAGGGGCTCCTAGATTGATAGGTGGATTGTAATTGTGGTATGACTGTGCGTCCTTGACAGCTGCTTTGCTTGTATCACTATTCAAACTTGACGGCCGCAAGGGGGCGCCAAAGGACTTGTTGCCTCCGCTTAGTTTGTTTTAATTTAGTCAATTTATTTATAAAATCTGTTCGGATATAGATGATTATTGAATGTTATTAAAATTATAAATAAATTCCTGTAATTGTAATTAAAATGACTATAGCTGTTGAAAGGGACCATCAGACGATAAAACTAATATCTACTACTCTAAAACTTGTGCAGTGATTTCATTTTATGTATAAGAGGTTTTGTAGTAAATGTACCATAATCCACATAATCTATGCTTTATACTCTAACCATACTGTATTCTTTTTACTGTATATATGAACAAACATCTATCAGGAAGCACTCATTTCATGTATGTATACAGTACAGGTATACAGTGAATGAAGTGACTGATAAAAGTAACTGAGTCATATTCAGTCCCTTTTGGATCTTAAAAATTACTATTTTTAAGCATGATCATGTTTTTAATGCTTTGTCCAAACTTTATTATAAAATGATGAATTTGAATTTGCATGAATGAATTTTGCCCAATTATGTTAAGCTAACAAACTTGAGTCCACACTGTAATGGACATGTGCATAACTGTTCAAAAGACTTTTAAATTAAACATACTGCATGTGTAACATGTGTGTAAATCCCATAATGATTCCATATTCACACACTTGGGTCCATATCCTACACTTTTTCACGTTTTTCCAACTTACCAAACAGATCTTTTTTTTCCCATTACCACTGTTTGTTCTTTAGAATAAACAGAAAAATAGTATATCCGTAATAAATAAAAATCTGATTGGCTGTACCTATCTAAAAGGCAGTCTAGGTTGAAAGCAAAAGTCTTGAGCCACTCCTTCTTTCTTCATTGCTCTCTCTCTCTCTCTCTCTCTCTCTCT
>JAOVVA010000009.1:7413559-7424589 GCA_028565275.1 Leiocassis micropogon | reverse complement strand
TATGAGAGGTGAGCTACTCATTCTGTTTATTATAATATGTCCTTAGCTGCATTGTAATATTTTCATTACTGGAACTAAAGCCAAAATTTGTGCCTTGATAGCACCTGGGTCACTTCGGTGGAAAAAAGGGTACTAAGGGCCGGGATTTTCCCCCCAGTACCGAATACCACCAGAAGATGGCGGATCTCCCTCAGCCGTTCACACGCTCCGTAAAACAGGGATAAATCGGGAATGCGGCATCTAGGTGTTTATATCTATGGTTACATGGAGCACACAAGCCCTGGGATGATCCAGTGAGAAGAGGAAACAGGCCCGCCATTTTCCTACGAGCCTTCAGTCCTTTTAAAAGCCACCGAGGGGCGGCGAGCCGAACAGGAGCCAGTCATAGAGGGAAAGGGGGAAGTTATAAAGAGAGACAGGGAGGGAGGGAGAGAGAAAGAGGAGAGAGAGAGACGGACAGACAGATAGGGAGAGGGTAAATGAGCAGGGGGTTGTGGAGAGGACGGTTTTGTAATAGAGGAGTATAGCTGTGGTATGTAGTGAAGTTTGTATCTCTGGCTTGTGAAGAAACACACAGACCGAGCTGATATTTAAAGCAGCTAAAGCTGTACACAGCTTCCAAAAAGCTTTAGCCTGTTAGCTAGCTACAGTTTTCCCCCCCTCAGCCGTCATTCTTTCCTGCTCGTTTTAGTTGGCTGGAGGAAGAGTGAGCATCTTTTGTGGGATAAAACCGGTCTACGTTTTGGTGCTTGTTTTTTTTTTTTATTCATAACTGCAAAAATGTCTGGCCAAAGCATAACGGACAGGATAACGGCAGCACAGCACAGTGTCACCGGCTCGGCAGTGTCCAAAACGGTGTGCAAAGCGACCACACATGAAGTCATGGGGCCCAAAAAGAAGCATTTGGACTGTAAGTATGAACCTCAACCAGCACCCGAGCTTACTGTACAGGAGTGTGTGTCAGTGGGAGTGTGTCAGAACTGTGGTTTCGTGACCGAGGCCTAATACTCATTTAGCTCACGTTACAGTGATGTGTAGCCAGCGTGTCTCTCTGTCCAACTTTCGCCTGTCTGTCTCCAGGATAATCCGTGTTTAAGGTCCTTCATCTTTGCTCCGAGTTTACAATAAGCGATGACACGTGAACGCTCGATTAGCTCAGACTGCTGCAAGGACTGTACTCATTCACAAATAATTAACCACACTCAGATCCAAACAGAGGTCTAAGTTACCTGCTCTCTGCTGAGGACATTCTTCACATACACACTTCTTGAGATCTGCTTAGGATATTTATCTAGCTAAGAGCCATGAAGAGTTATAGTACCGGTGATAAAGTCTTTAAATGATCTGTTATCAGAGAACTGGTATCACTTGTTAGAAAAGTTTTTTTTTTTTTTCTGTATGGTTTAGAGGTCAGAGGAAAAAGAACAAAAATGTCATAAATGTGCATATACATAATGCGTTTTTAAAGATCATAATCACAAAATATATAAAACAATATAAAGACAGATCTTCTCTCACTTTCTTTACTGTGATCTAAGTAAGGACACAAACACAATTGCATGCTCAGTTTGATGTTCGTGAACGTGATCACTTTTACTCTAAGAATGGTATTTGTACTCTGCCCAGGAACAATTGCATTCCCGGGCTAGTCAGCATTCACATTTATTGCTATTCTCCATACTCTGGTACACTTGAGTATTTTCAATCTCCTAGTTGGTTGGACCTAGTTGGGTTGTGAGCCTCCAATAAAAGAAGATCCAAGAAGAAGAGAACAAGTTAGTCGATCTTCACGCTATGACTAATATTATTGCCTTTTTTTTATGCCAAGAGCAACACTATCGCGTGCCTTCCTACTTTATCAGCTATGAGGGTGTAGGTCAGAGGATGAGATTGGCACATGCCCTCTGAGATTTCAGAGGAGACAGACGGCACTGATGACGTGATGTTCTAAACAGCTAACCACTTTCGTGTTCAAGTATGATTGGCGAAGTACGTCATTCGGTGCTCAAGACCACTTTTTCAAGAGGACTTCCGGCACAGTTCCTCAGCCCAGTATATTTGTGTTCACACAGATCAAAACGAACCAAACTTTGGAGTCAAGTGTATTTGGAAACGATCCCGGGTCCCTAATGTGAAAACCCGCTAAGGTTTGTTGAGGCTTGTTGACTTGTTGCTGAGCGCTCCTGCGGTGCCCGGTCATATAGTTTGCACAGTTCAATTGTGCTCAGACTGGTGGTGGGCTTGTATATGTTCAAGCATTTTAATATTAAATTCTCTGTGAATATTGCACAATGTGAGTCCCTTTATAGATTCATCCTCTGTCATGTGGATCAGATCCCTGAATCCACTTCTGGCAAGCAATTATTTGTGGTGCTGTGTGAGGGCAAAATATTTGCACAATAAATAATATTGGTTCCATACGAATGTCATACCTAAATGTAAAACATTGTAAAAATCCCACTGAAAGAAATCACTACAACTTTTGCATTGTACTCTTGATTCTCTGTGCAGAGCAGATAGTCGTTGTTGCCTACTTCTTTTCAATTAATCTTTTTTTTCCTTACATTTTTCCCTGTCAAGTAAGTAAAAAAATTTAAAAAAAAGTTTGATTATCATCAACAGCAGAAACTCAAGATGTTCAGCTCCAGAGATCATCATGATGGTGTGTTCAACATTTATGTTTGCAATGTCTGTGTCGAGTGAATGAGTCTCTGTTATCGATCACAGCTTGAAAACACTGGACAGATTTTCTGTATGATTTCTCAAATGACGGCATTATACTGGTCTGTCTTGTCTTAAAGGGATATTTGGGTTTTCAAAACATGAAGTTTGTGAACACTTGTACAATGTAATTTTTTAAAGTTACTGGTTATTCCATACAAATTTTCTTTTTCTTTGACCTGTAACTTTGAACGATACCAACTCCATTTGGTTTAGTGTGACTGCAGAAGCTTCTTTTATGCATTTTTGTACAGAACAAGGGTTGTGGAATTTGACCCTGATTACTTACATTATACTCGCATTCCAAGTGACAATCTTCATGGTCAGTGTGCAGCGCAGGAAAACTTAAAACAACCAAGATCTGCTTTAATGTACTTATGTGCAACTTAAACTTGATTTAAGTTTTTTTTTTTTTTTTTTTTTAAATGTCATGAATTTAATTAATCTATTTAATTAATCTTTCCTGTCTTGGCGTTGTCAGTCCTAAACTTTCTCGACCTAGGGTGATCAGCAGAGGAATCAGTTGTTAGGAATCTGTTACACAGACTGGAAATTCTTGGCAACTTCAATCCGTCTGGCAACGTCAGCATGCGTTGAAGCATTCCGATGGTCCTCTCTCTTTTAAGCTTTGTCTAAATTATATTATGAGGACAAAATGCACAATCAGAATTTTTTCTTTACTTCTGATACTAAGACATGTCAGCACCAAAGAACTGATCTGAAGCGATTCAAGAAATTATTAAGCACCTTCTGGCTAATTAGTACTGGGAGTTAATTCAACAGCACTATAATTTAAATATTCTATAATAATCATTATTATTATTATTATTATTATTATTATTATTGCTATTATTATTATTATTATTATTATTGCTATAATAATTATTCTTATTCTTATTTTATTTAGCCATTTATTTTGGCATATTCTCTGAGGAACTTTTTGGATTCTCCTAGCATTCTTCTGTCAGATTGCATCCTATTAGTGGTGATTTAGTTCTTTTATTTATATACCAAAATGCACAACATAACTCGCTTTTAGTAGTGTAAGGCACATACACAAAGTGCTTTACTTTTTTTTTCTTTCTTTCTTTTTTTTTTTATAGTTGTGTTTCAGCTGCCAGGAATAAACACCTATGTCTGTTTGACTACTATCTGATGTCATGGATCCTGCATTCACCTTCATGTTTTCTTTAAAGCTATGGATTTAACATTGTCTGCTGTTTGTAGTTTTTTGTACATGCTCTTTTTAGAGAAGCTCCCACACACTGGAGTTGGATGAACTGCCGTGGGAGAAAATCTTGAGGGTCAAGATTCCGCAAGCCCTCTATTAAACACATTGATGTTTGGCTTTTTCACTTTTGTGTGGTCAGCTGAGTGACTAATTACTGATAATGATCGTTTCCTCAGTCTCTGTTTTAAACGTTGCAGGTGAGCCATTTAGGATATGTAGGCTGGTCTTTGCATTTGTTGAAGCTGTAGCCAGTTTTGTACTTGCAAGCAGATGTTTGTGAACGCTTGTTGATCTTATGTCACTCAGGAATGGTGGGGTTGCAAGATTTTTTTATTAAATTTTTTTTGGCGACTAAAATACCAGCACCAGTGCTTGTGGATAGTGATAGGATTTTATATGTTGATGCACTTGGATCAATTTCCATATTGGTGCACGGTACCTCTCTTACCAAATCTTAACAAAATTGCTTTGCAAATGGGTTCAGTTGTGCAGGAAAAGTTTAAAGAGAGCTTAAACCACAGCATAATTAGATTCTTTGATATTTTTTTTTTCTATGACCATACAGCTCAGATAGTTAACTGTATCGTGAATATATGTAAATATATTTTTGTTTCTATAACAACAGATCATTTACAGGGGACGCTTCATGTGATCAAGTCTTTCTGAAAATATATAGTTCAACAAAGAAAAACCTTATAATAGTTAATGTTTTGGAAATATGAATTTTTATTAGCTAGGTAACATATATGTAATATTAAAGCATAAAAGCTTAAGCATATTATGTTGTAAGAGTTAAGTTCCTAGCACAGGAAAGTCTTCAGGACAGAGAAGTTTGTGCTTCTAGTTTCTCAGTAAAATGCCATGATGCGTTTTGTTTATTTTGAGAGTGAGATGGTCTGGTGAGGGACGGACTGTTAATCACTGCACTTCCAGTTTTGGAGCACAGTTTAGTTTTGTTTTTTATGGTTTTTAAAATGAACCGGACAATAGACCATCTTCCAGTTTTATTTGCTGTAGTGAAGGTTAGACTAAAATATAAAAATATAAATCTATAAAGTTTTTTTTGACCATCTAATTGGGTCAATATTCATTCTGTAAATGGGTGATCTGCTTGAAAAATCAACAAAAAATTTTGGAACTTGTGTTTTTGACTTTGAAACACCTATGACTAACCCTAAACCTACTATTTAGACTTATATAACTAAGTGAGTATATAACCTACTCACTACTTAACTCCCTCGTAACTCATGTCTCCAACGACAGTCAAGTTGTAATATTTAGTTTTCCACTAGGGGCGTTAAACTGGAAAGTAATCCGTTACGTGACAAGGTACGCTTACAGAGAACTTACCTACCAAATGAATTACCTACCATCCTGAATGCTGTCCTTTGCATGGAAATGTTCTCTATTTACATCCAGCCTCCTGTTTTAGAGGCATTGATATGATATGATGAATTGTTGGAAAGATTATTTGTAGCTGTTCTTCCGTGTTGATAAAGTAAGTGGCGTGCATACCAGACACTCCTGTAGGACTAAACTAACCGTTGCTATCTCCGTTAAAGTTCTGGTTCTGGCATGAGACTTTGAGGGCTTATTTTGTTTCTTAAATCTGTTTTTAGGTGAATTCAAATTCACAATTCAAATTAAAAGCAACCAGCTAAAGTAAGTTTGATGTTTGTTTTGTTCTGACTGCAGAAAATGCTTCCTGCTTTAAAAAAGGAAATGTTAAAGATCAGAGTTGAGCTGTTTGAATAAAATTCAGCACACTTGTTTTTTAATCAGGAAACTTTCATAAATACCCCTATGTTACCATGACAACAAGTGTGGATATGCAAGTAAACCTGACTACAGTCTGTCGAGACAGATCGAATTTGGTTGTTTGAAATTTTCAGTGCTGGCACTTGATCTAAAAATCGAATTTAAGAAATAAACCCGACATGCTGCTTTCTGTCTGACAACATGGACGAAAAGAGTCCTGGTCATGACTGAGGGTTCTGAACATGTTCCTGAGAGTGACTGGTAGTGTTGCAGGACGGTGACGAGGCTTGTAGGTATTTCAAGCAGCTCGTTGTATGCTGTAGTTTCCTTTGGGACAGAAATAGCAACGTGTCTCGCCCCTTCCCTGGTTGATTTGTATGTTAGATATGGATGTACCCCTCCTTCGGCCCTTTTGATTTGGGCTGGGTTTCCGGGGTAGAGAGAACATTCCTCTGAACTTACCCTTGTTTCTTAAAAGACTGCATAAAAATACACAACAATTGTTTTGTACTGAATCTCTGTGGTCGATCACATTTTATCATTTCTGCCATCACCACACGACATTAAACTATGAACCGCTATTTACCATGAGCAGCAGGTTATGTTACTTTTGTTTACGTAACAAAATATAGTAAAAATATACTCACAGGCTTTGTTCAGACATTTATTTAATGCGGTAGGTGAGTCAGCTGAACCAACAGGACTTTGGACCTGATCTGCTGAGATATATATATATATATATATATATATATATATATATATATACATACACACATATAATATTATAATATATAAAATATTTTTTCCCCCAACTATGGCGTAACTCAGAAATTATCTGAAGTACACCATGCTTGCAGTGTGGCCAAATATCCACATAATACAGTCCTCACATGGAATGACTGATCTCTCTCTGACTCCTAATCTCTGATGCAATTAAATCATGTACTGTTGTATTCCGGAAGGTGTTTGGTCTGATACACACTACAGTGGACCTGCAGTCCTTTCCTTAGGCCGTGAACATGGCTGCATGTTTTTATGGGCGCTGACATTTCAGTTAGGAATAAAGTCCACATGATCGTCAGAGTGGGCTGAAATATCAGACATGCTCTGTACGGCTTTGCTGCAACACCCAAACTTGCCCACAGTGCAATTCTTTGTCCCTTGTTCTGCCTTTTCATCAGACGGGCGGCATCTGTTTTCAGGAATGTGAGAATTTTTAACAGAGGCCTTACCTGAACAATGACACGAGTGTAAATATTTTGCTTAAAGTTATTATAGAGGAATTTCGTAGACAGCCTTTTTGGTTCATCACAATAGAGCTAGTCTGTATTCTTTACGTTTGGTTTGGGTGACATTTTATGCCATCATACCTGCAGTAAGTATTACCTCTGGATATTATTCATAATTTTTTTTTTCTTAAATGCAATTTAAAATCTGTGAATCCCTTACTGTTTGTTTCCTTGTGTCACTTTCAGAGCAATATAGAAATATGCGCATGGTGCTACATATTTTTGACTTGCGTTTGCAAACAGTTACTCATTTCGAACCAAACACAGGCACACAATCTTTTCAGTTTATCGCATCAAATAAGCTTTATCTAATGGTTTAATATTGACATGGCAAACATTGTTCTCATAATCACAGCAGAAGATAAAAATCATATTACAGTCCAAAAAAAGATATAAATAAAAAACACTGTCTGGTTGTGAACATTATATCATACATTTAATAACTTGCTGCAGTAGTAAATTATAGTCATGGATGTTTGGTAAGAACTGGGGAAAATTTGTAGACCTGCATCATAGACCAGTTCAAATATGTCAAACACGACCAAATTCCTAACTTCAGTCTTCAACTTCAACCGCATTGTGACAGACGGCTGCCAGCAACCAATCAGTGGAGCAGAAGAGTGAATGATTGCCCAATCAAGGCGAAAAAAGAGGAAGTGTAAATGAAGACCGGACTGTGTGTGTATTAGATGCTAAAATATTAGGTGTGGGTGGAGCTTTATTCATGCTGATCCAGAGTATTATGTTACAGCCTGTTTTTACTCATTACAGAATTTGACTTGTTAGCCAGTAGTTAGCTAACGATGCAAATTAATACAGCCTTTCAAGGACCATGTCAGGTGAAGACTTTAAGTCAGTAGTCATTTTACTACGTTGGGGTTGTAATGAACCGCAGGTAGGTAGGTTATTTAAAGTCCAATTTTTGAAAATTAAAATGTTACTGTGCACACATTGCCATTTAAACACAACAGGACAGTTAACAGGACTGTAAATGACTAAAGTGTGATTTATGCATTGTGAGCATTAATACTTATATCAGTACTACAAACAATGGTAAATGAAACTGAATGGATCTTGTTGCAGTTAATAAATGTTACTTTTACTGGAATTCTGCCGCACAGAAACACGACGGAAGAGATGGTATGAGTGTTGAGATGGACGTTCAACTCAATTCAAGAATGGAAGTGTGGAGAAGGAAGCCATTAGTGCTATGCTACCAGACGGACCAATCACAGTTGTTGGGATCACCATAGACCTACGGCATAGACTTGATGTTGAAGCATAAATCAGGCTTAATGCAGCTCCCTCTCTGACTCTAGGTGTGGGTGATATTCTTTGTCTCAATAGATGAAAACCATTGATACCTCATGATATACTGTAATGCATTACTCAACCCTAGGTTTCATTATCAAGATGTTAGATGTTGGCTTTCCCAGTTAATATCTCCACCAGCTGTCACTGACTCTGTACATAGCACTTCTATAAACCTGAGGGAACAGTGATAACAGCAGATAATTATATCTTCAGAGCTGTAAATACTTGGTTAGGCTGTGGTTTGGGACGTGCTTTAGGTGCAGTTGTCAAATTAAACCGCACAAGCCCAGGGATGAAGCCCAAACCACGTTATAAAAAGTTTCTTCTAAAGTAGATGACAGTAGCACCTTGCTACCAGAGATGTAGTTTATTTCCGCAATGCCTTTATTCTCTAGGTTTAAAGTAAACCGTAAAGCAAAGTCATGCATCAGTCAGCATAAATTTTTATGAATCCATAATGAGACTTGCTTTATCCTAGTGGTTAAAACATGTAGATTTTTGTGGCACAGTAAAACGGATTTACCATCAGTATGTTCTTATATTTCTTCAATATCACCTCAGCCGTGTTCCAGGAGACAGAATTACAGCTGTGGCCAAAACCTTTGAGAACAGAGTGAAATTCAGTGTTTTAGTTTCATTCTCAAAATTTTAAAATTATGACAATCTAGATAATATGAATAATTAATTTAATGCATTTAAATGGTCATACAACAATCAACATTTAGTGTGCAATCCTTCAAGACCTGCTGTATCTGCCTGGGCATAGAGTCAGAAAGACATCTCCAGTACTCTGGCGGCACTCGCTCAATCCATGACTGCTTGATTTCTTTCTAAATATCATATGCTCTAGCTTTGTGCAGAGGTGGACACCTTGGCTTCAGAAACTAAAAGTCATGCCACATATTTGTCCTTTAACTAAACCTAAACCAGCTGATTTTTAATAGCACAACTCTTCATGCAGGATAAGCGAGAACTTTTTAGTGACATCTGTTTTGTGCATATGTATGTTGTCTTAATACTTTTGGCGACCACTGTATATTAAAATATGCTCAGCAATATCTAGTCTTGAGAGCCATTACTGAATCTTTTTGGGCCTTTAAAATGTTGCATCTGAGCTTAAGTTGATGTTCCATACAAACTGTAAAAGTGGTCATCAGAGATCGCATGAAATGCTGTGTCTCATTGATTGGAGTCTGAGTCACATTGTTCGATTCAGATTTGCATGTCATGATGGTTTACATTCATAAGTACAAGTGCCATTTTTTTCTGATTCTAATGAATGATGTGTCTGTCCTCTAAATTGAATTTATACGTCTTTGCTTGTGCCATCTCGGGTTAAAATAAGTCACGAGTTTGGGCAACCACTCATTGACTTTGGATGCGATTTTAGCATAAAATATGCTTGTGATTTTACTCTGGAGGACAGCAACCAGTTACATGGCTGTAATTTTTTAGGTCCAGAAGAAGAACTGTTCAACACCACACGCATGCGCTGGGACAAAAAGTTGCATAAATTTCAATCTCACTGTTCTCATTCAGGTCTCATGACCACGTATGAGATATGCATCAGATCTAGGAGCACATATGAAAGTGACTTGGTTTCAATCTGAGAAACATCAGATTTGTGAGTTCAGACAGTCCTAAAAAAAAAAGTTTAGATCTGTGTCACGTTATGGTAAAAATTCAGAACTGAGTCACTTCATGCTGGTATTATGAACCTTGGTTGTGTGTGCTGATATGTTTTTTGTTTTGTTCATGTTACAATAATTACATGATTTTAGAATTTCAGTGTTGCTGACTAGTTCATGCAGCACAACCTACAATGCTTAAGGACTCCCGGGACCTATCACAGCCATCTGGCATTCTGAGGCAAATGAGCAGAATGTTATGTGTGTTGATTGCATGTTGTAAAATTGCACTACCGGGACACACCCAGCTGAGAGTAATGTACATGTATTTTACAGATGGGAAGTCTTGGCGCTAGGCAGTCATGGCTAGTTTACTTTAAATTATGTGTAGTCAGCTCTTTGTGTGCTTCATGCTAGGTCACTCTACCTGCTATAATTAGCATTAATTTGCATACTTTTCCTGATATTAACAGGAAGCTAGATGTTTTAAGCCTTTGCATGTTTGTGCTGTGCATTGTGTGTGTGGCGGCTTTTCTGAAACACAGATTTGAATAATTCAAACCAGGGGAAAGGGAAGTCTTCCGTCGTGGCTCTATGTTTACTTTTTACTGTGGTTACACTGACGCTAGCAGTTGACAGTGGGGAAAAAAGCTAATATAAAAGAGAATGTATGAGGAAACAGGAGTGCATTTGAAGCTGGATTTTATTATTTAATAAGGGAAAGATTATTTTGAACCAACCCATCTCTGCTATAATTGTGATAGTGGAAAAACCGTAGAACATTATGCCCAATTCTTGCCTCAAAATAAAAATGGACATCTCAATAAGGTGGCTTGACATGTTCTCTCTCTCTGCTGCTTTAAGCTGTTTATACTTTGGCAGGCAGCCCAGCGTCCAATGTGATGGGAGCAAAGTTTGTTTCGAATTAAGAAATTATGGCTGATTACATACCATGTGCTGCTTCGTTAAAAAAAAAAGTAGCTTTATAATTTCATGTTTGAAGTAATTTTTGTGTTGTTTAAATGCGTAAAGCTTTAAAGTTATGGCTACCCTGGTGTTAAAGTTTGCAGGACTCTTTGTTGCTCTTTT
>JAOVVA010000009.1:7382606-7407807 GCA_028565275.1 Leiocassis micropogon | reverse complement strand
TGTGTGTGTGTGTGTGTGTGTGTGTGTGTGTGTGTGTGTGTGTGTGTGTGTGTGTGTGTGTGTGTGTGTGTGTGATGTCAGGCCTGCTAGGAGAGCTTGGAGTCAGGCTCAGAGCCAACTTTTATTGAACTGTTGAATGAGTTCAAATGTAGGAAGCAGATGTCCCAAGTGTGTTTTGGGGCAACTGATATAGCCCTCAGTCGTGTTGCATGCTCACACAGACCAGATTGTTCTTTACTGAACTAGGTCACTGTAAAAAAAAAAACAACTATAGATTTCTGACCTTTTTCTCTGCAAATGACATCCTCAAAAGTGGTATCTTGATGAGTTGCATTTTGTGCAGCAAAAAAAAAAAAAAAAGCTAGAAAAGTGTCTAGCTTTGCTAGTTCTGACATTTTGGTGGGAAGCTGGGGTCAAAGTTCACTGCTGTTAGAGGAACCCATAAAAACCTTATCTGCCTGTGTGCCATGAGCCAAAGGAAGACCATTTCCTTTAGCACATCACCTGATACTGATGTTTGCTCGGATGTTCTGTCACTCTGCCATTCTTTCTTTCCTTTTTTTTTTGTACAGGGCCAGCACGCTGTCCAACGCTGTGTCCTCTCTGGCAAACACGGGCATATCTTTCACCAAAGTGGATGAGAGGGAAAAGCAGGTAGCCCTAGAGGAGGAACAAGCTCGCTTAAGAACGCTTAAGGTGCTTCTAATATTGTACTTGTTCATTAGAGCAAACAGCAACAATGTTACACTCACAAATAAATAATACAAGTACACTCCTACATCTAGTGCTGAAAGGTTGGAATTTATCACCTTGTTTGTTTGTTTAGGCCCCAGATCAGTTGTGCATGCCTAGAGAGGAACTGTGTTAGGAAGTTTTGGCATTATAGGGAAACACATTTGTCTTTAATTTATAGTGGTTGAGTGTTTTTCTTGGCTGTTACCAAAATGTCCTCCTCTGTTTTTCCTGCAGGAACAGCGCTTGAAAGAACTCTCCAAAAAGCCTTCCACATCCTCAACCACAGCTGCCTCTCCTGTATCTACAGCCTCTGGCAGCATCATCACTGCTCCAGCAATTGACCTGTTCTCTACACCTAGCTCCACCAACAGGTGAGTATAGTGTCCCATTCCTCCACAGCTCTTTTTTTTTTTTTTAAGTACCTGCATACACAAAGCTTCTTTCCTATGCTGAGGATTCTAGCTTATTAGCACCTTTAGATAGATAGAAAATATAAGATGAGTAGAGCAGAAAAATGGGAATGCTAGAGGAAGGATAATGAGATGTGCATTGAAGGTTTTAACCAGCAAGACTGTGGTAAGCTATTTATTTTGAAAATACAAATTCATTTGGGACGGTGCCTTATTTTTAGCTCTAAGGGTGCACAAATATAGTGTCTATCGTCTATCTTGGTTTAACTGTGGGATGGTCGTTTTGTATAGAACAGTATGCTCACAAAATATAACTTGGTCTGAGCTATACAGTATGCAGCTTCCTGTCATCTGATATTCCACTTTCTTCCCATTAAACATAAAGCAACATTCCCTGTGCATGTTAATGAAAGCATGTGGGCAGTAATTAATACATACTATTAAGATGGTTGTGTTGAAAGGCTAAATAAATCACGGGAACATCTAACTTGCACTCTTAGCTTTGAAAAAGTATTGTTGCATTGTGACTTCCTTCAAAAAATAACTTTCTTTACATTCTCTCAGCAATAAGGTGATGATATAACTGTGTTGTATTCTTTGCTCTAAAATCCCAAGCATCTTTTTGAATCTGCCTTCAGTGTTTAGATTTATGTGTCCGTGTGAGATCCTTGACCTTCCCAGTTGTAAATTTAGTTTGTTTTATTCTTTTCTCTAGTGCTTCAAAGGTGCCAAATGATCTGCTGGATCTGCAGCCAGCATTCCAGCCATCTCTGTCTCTCCCAACTGCTCTGCCTGTAGCTAACTCATGGGGAGGTGAGTGCTGGACATACTGAGCATCTCTCTCACCGAATAGATTTCATTATCACTTGGGCATGGATTAGTCACATGTAAGCAAACATAAACTGTTACATTCAAAGATTGTTGCATACAAAAAGATTATTATGGTTCTATCAGCTTTATGTATGAACATCCTTTAGTCACATACAACCCGAATACCAGAAAAGTTGGGATGTTTTTAAAATTTGAATAAAATGTAAACTAAAAGACTTTCAAATCACACGAGCAAGTATTTTATTCAGAATAGAACAAAGAACATAACAGATGTTTAAATTGAGCTAATTTCAAGTTTGTTGACCGCTACAGGTCTCAAAAAAGTTGGGACAGGGTCAACAATGGCTGACAAACAAGCAATTTTAAAAAGATTCAGCTGGGAGACCATCTAGCATCTGGTTTTTAACACGCTTGGCTATACAAGGGAGAGAGGCAGTGTCTCTTAGAAGTAAACGTGAGCAGAGGCTCTCCCATCTGTAAAAAAATTGCATAAAAAGATTGTGTATACTTTAAAAACAATGTTCCTCAATGTCAAATTGCAAAGTCTTTGCAAATCTCATCATCCACAGTACATAACATCACAATGTGCGTAATGAACAAGGCCGAAGGCCTTATTAGGATGCCTGTGGTCTTCGGGCTCTCAGACGACACTGCATCACTCACTCATCGGCATGATTGTGTTATTGACGTTACTAATTGGGCCCAGCAATACTTCCAGAAACCACTGTCGGTAAATACAATCCACTGTGCCAACTAAAGCTCTATCATGCAAAAAGGAAGCCATATGTGAACATGGTCCAGAAGCGCCTTCGTGTCCTGTGGGCCAAGACATTTAAAATGGACGGTTTTAAAGTGTTCTATGGTCATACAGATCCAAATTTGACATTCTTGTTGGAAATCACAGACGCCATGTCCTCCGGGCTGAAGAGGAGGGATGGGCATGGTCGAGTGCATATAGTATGGGCAGCTTGTATGTTTTGGAAGGCACTATGAATGCTGAAAGGTATACATTATAAAGGTTTTAGACAAAGTCTATTTCAGGGAAGACCTTGCTGAATTGGCCTGCCTGCAGTGCAGATCATTCACCTATAGAGAACATTCGGCACATCATTAAATTAAAAATATGTCAAAAATGACCACAAACTCTTAGCAGCAGGAAAAACTGTTTTCTTTTCAAAAACTGGTTTAAAAAGATGCGCTATTAACCATGGTAAACATGCCCCATCCCAAATATTTTGAGACCTGTTGTGCATAAAATTGTAAAAAAAAAATTTTTAAATAATCAATTTAAACATTTATGTTCTCTATGTTCTACTGTGAATAAAATATTGGCTAATATGATTTGATTTTATTCAAATTTCAGGTCACAAATTTAGAATAATGTTGGCTTTAGATATTTAGATGTTATTTCATATTTGACAAGCAAGAGGTGATGCACTGGCCATCAGCCTTGTAATAGTGGATATTAAATTATATTGATTATTATTAGATAACCCAAACTGCAGATCAAGGCTAATTTTGTACACAAACAAGTAATATACCAGAGTAAAATACAGTTCCAATTTTGAGCAAATTTCTTCATACACTGCAAACATAATGGAAAAGCTTGCATGCAGCAGATCATGTTTAATTTATCTTGTGCAGCTGCTGTTCTAATGACTTCCCAGTCATCAATTAGGGTTTGCAAGTTCATTAATTTACTGGTTGCACACATTACAATACGCAGTCATAAAGTCCATTCATGGACAACTGGCAGTTAACGTGAACTCATTGGTCTTAAGAATGATTAATGGATGGATGAATAAGTGGAGGACGTGATGTCCAAAGTAGCGTCTGCATTGTTTTTATTTGTTTGTTTTTTTTCCTGACTCGGTAGCATGTGAAACGGGTTGTAACACCACTGATTTCTAAACTAGCTAAGTGGGTTTGTATAGTGATGCGCAACCTGTGGCACCAAAAGCTTTTCACAAACCTCTGGTCACAGTGGCATTCACTGTGCCACAGTACAAAATATTTACTTGTGTTTTTTATTAAACTAGGATTAAATTTAAAAGCTACAGTAGGAATTCCTTCAGTAAAGTTGAATTCATTTAGTCTAAAGTGTTTACTTGCCTTCTTTTACTATTTGCCGGCCTTGTCTTACCTTCTGACTCAGTGAGGAACATAGATTTTATTTAAGAATGGCTAAGAGATTTAACTTGAACTTGATACTACTTTTGTATTTTGTTTGTATTTACCATTTATTTATTTAATGGCTGATCAGGTAAGCGTTAGCAAAATGTCTTGGAAGTACAATTAAATACTGGTTCAACCGTTAATCCTTTGCTTCAAAGGTTTAGGGAACATTATAAACTAAGTACCTGCAACAGTGCATGCCCATTGTAACCCACCAGTAAATAACAACAGTGAACAACTTGTTCTATATGAATGTTATTTTTAAATGGGAAATCGAATTATTGATTATACATGTGGCTTTTATGGTTTCCTCATCTCTTTCTTCACCTGAATCTGCATGCTGGTTTTCATGGTTCCTCTAACATTTCTTGTTGATGCCTTGTTTTCTGTTTCTGACGGCTGTGTAGATCCTTTCACTTCTTCAGAGAGTGTCGATGACTCCATTCCAAACTTTAATCCTTTCCTTTACAAACCTGTCGATGCTGTTCCTACACCTCCTCTGTCTTCAGATGCTGTTAGTTTTCCTTCTAGGACTCCCAGTCATGAAATGTTTAGTGGTAAACGGATTTTCTTTTGCCCTTCTTAGCATCACGGTTTGTTTGCATTTTGCATTTTTGTCTGCTGTGCTTTTGAGATTTTGTTTGCATTGTTTACTTAGTGCATGTTCCATTACACATCATTCTCACACATTCACTGTATAGACCAAAATAGATAGATGTAGGGGGTGTGGGAAGGGACAAGCAAGAGCATCTCATCTAATAGAGCAACGGCAGCTGATATTGTATTCTGATAATTGTGTGCTGAACAGTCATGGACAGATGCGTTGTATGCCAAAATGTGTGCACTTTTGCAGCCGAACAGTAATGTGCTATGTTTTGCTTATTATCTTGGTACTCAGTTGCCACTCTGCCCTATTTGCATCTAACTGAGGCTTAAGCTGCTGTTGATTTCCTGCTCACCCATTACTCCGATTTAATTTTATTTATCTGTAATATTGGAGTTTTCCAATTAAATATACATCCCAGGTCTATCATTAAGGCAAATATGCACAAGGAGGAAAAACTAAATACTATTATATATTACAATTAATATATTACCATAAAATTCATTTTGAAGGATGCTTAGAGATTCTGGTGCTAATTTTATGACACAGTGGTGTTTAATAGCAGAAAGCTTTGAGCATTCTCAGACATGGGATTAGACATCATGATGCTCATATTTCATTGTTGGCTCCTGAAAACAAGAGCAATGTTTTCAGCAATGTTCACCATAATATTAACACATCTAAAGATACATTTGATATCTACAATAATACAGTTGTAGTAAGGTGGAGGGTGTGGTTAGCTTGGCTATTTTTTTTTTTTTTTTAATAGCTCATGATTTTATACCAATGTTCTTCATATCGGGTACAGTTTGCCTTTAATATTTGTTCACTGGTTTTGTCTAAATAATGCTAAAAGAATTGATGTATCTCCTTAAGGTATTTAGGCGATTCCCACTGTATATTACAGTTAAAGCTATGATAATATTGTATGCTAAGGTCATCTGCTCCCATTTTGCTTAGGCTCCATACCACTTATATAAATTCTTGCAGAATGCAAGTCTGTATGTTTTGGTTCTCCAGATTATCAAAATCCTTTTCTTGATTCAGGCTCTTCCATTGCCTGCACTCTTGTGTGCTTTTTTTTTTATTTATTATTATTGTATTTATTTTATTTTACTCCCTTCCTAGGCTTTGAGCATCCTGTAGCACCCCTTCCTCCTCTTCAAATAATTTGGTTCTTTCTTTATGTTGTAAAAAAGGTTTTAAGTCTGTTTTTGTTGCTTAAAATAGTAACTAAGACTCCTTTCGATCCCTTTTGGGTTTTTTAAGTTTGTTTTCTAAACACAGATACTGAATCAGAGCATCTGTGTCTCAGAAAGCCAGGTCTTTCTCGCTTTCTTTCTGTTACTTTACTAATATCCCACCTCTGACTTTCCTTCCTCTGCACTCTTCTCGCTGTGGCAGACTCGTTCTGCTCTCCGGCCCCCTACTCTAAGACCTCACTGTTCCACTCTGAGCCTTCCGCAGTAGCTGGACTATTTGGAGGTAGGTGATGAATTCTGCCTCCCATTCCCCAAACCTATTCTGTTAACTCTTGTTCTTTGTTTTCTTTGGTCTTAATTTTTCAACTTTCAGATCTGGGCTTCTTTTAACCATCTGTCCTCTTTTAAAAAGCAGTTAGAGATGAAATGGAGTCTACTGGTCATAGGTCGATGTGTATCCTGTAATTGCCGGGGCAACTCATGTGTTACTGAGTAGTGTAAGGGTGTGGCCAAATTCCCAAGAGTTCCTAGAATTAAGTGCCCCCAGTCCCAGTAGTATTAACACCTGTGTTTCTCAGGAACTGAGTGAAATAGAAGTGAACTGATCCATTTATGTTAAAACAACAATAGTGGATCATGATTTCATGATAGATTTGCCCTCTGGCTCTAACGTCTAACCAGTTCACCTTGTCGTTTGTACTTTACAGGGTTTTCAGCATCTCCCATCCCTCAACCAACCAGCTCTTCTGGCCTTAGCGTTGACTTTGACTCTGTGTTCGGCAATAAATCTACTGTTAACAGCACAGACGCTGCTGGTAAGAATGTCTTTCTCCTCCATCGTTACTATTGTGATGGTTGCTAGGAGAGCGACCCTCTCTTGCTTTCTCACTCACAGCTGAAATATGAGGGCAGGGAGTTGCAGTGCTCTACCTGATGTCCCATATACATCTCTGAATAAGTGTAAAATTGAGTCATTCAGCATGAATGGTTGTATTAATTAATTTATTTTTGCATTCGATTTGCGTTTGCCTCTCTAAATAAAGCATGAGATAAGTGAGGCATTGTATGCACTTTTCTGCATCCTATCAGTATGCCAAATAAAGTACAGCTTTGCATGCGGAACACACAGACACAGCACTAGATTTCCAGGCACTTTATCTTCTCCATTCTTAGTTTGTTTCAGAGTTATTTGTGGCATATTCTTTATTCGTTCTAATTTAACCAAGTGTCCAGTTTGTTGAAATATTATATTGATTAGTATCTCGTTTTTCTGTCTCTTCCTGTGCTGTATGGATAAACTCTGGGCCTTGGCTTTGCATGGCATGCATGACTTTGGTGAGTTGATGCTGACCGTTTTAGGAGGGAGCAATTGCACTTTTTCAGTTTATTTACATTTTTAATAAGGTTTTACTCCATCTACAATAACTACTGCTTGTCTTGTCTTCTGTTCTTTACTGTCTCCTCCTTTTGCTCTCATTCTTCTCTCTTCCTTTATATTGCATTATTGCAAAGATGATGTTTTAGGTGGTATCCTGAAACCAACAGTAACTTCTCCGAGCCAGGGCATGCCACCCATTGCCGAACTGTCTGGCAAACTTGTGTCTGATGACCTTGAATCCTCTCTGGCCAACCTTGTGGGCAGTATGTGTCTGACATTTGTGTATATCTGAAAAAAAATTTACATATCCAGCATGGTACACTTTACAGCCAGTAAAGTATATAGACTCCTGGCCATCACACCCATATGTTGGCTTTCCTTAAACTTTTGCCATAGAGTTGGAGAGACAGTTGTATAAGATGTCTTTGTATGCTGTAGTATTATAATTTCCCTTAACTGGAACTAATGCATCCAAACCAGTTCCACCAAGACAAATAACCCTGTGCACAAAGCAAAGGCTTTGAAGTAAAGACTGAAGGCCTGTATAGAGCCCTAACCCCAACCCCAGTGAGCACCTTTGGGATCAACTGGAATGCTGACACATTCTCATTTGAACCTCGCTAATGACCTCATGGCTAAATGAGCACAATGTCCATGGCCATGTTTCAAAATGTAGTTTGTAAGATTATTATAACAGCAAATGGGAGACCAACTCTGTATTAATATCCATAGTTTCAGAAAGGGCACATATGGATGTAAAGGTCATATGTCAATATACTTTTAACCATGCAATTAAAATTGCATTTGATATTTGCATCATTTTTATCTTTTTAAACATTTAATTAAATTAGTACTTTTTTTTTTGTTGCAGATCTGGATATAGGAAATGGCACAACAAAAAAGTAAGTCCACGTGTAAACGTTCATACTTAAAGCAGCTTTGAAGTCTGTGTTAACATGAAGTCTATACTAATGTCTTTTAACTAATGTCTTTGTAACTAAGTGACATTCACTGGAGTCAGCCTGGTGAGAAGAAATTAACCGGTGGAACCAACTGGCAACCAAAGACAGCTCCAACCACAACATGGAACCCTGCCAGTATGGTAAGGAGAGATGTTTTTCCGTTTGTTAACACAGTAAGACACAGTAAGGCCTATCTCTGAATGGGGAAAAAAAAAGATACCCTCAGGAAACACTCCTGTTGGTACACATTTAAAAATGTTTCATGTTTGAGCTACATTGTCATTTGTATCTTTGTGTCCTCTAACTGACTGTCTGTTGCGTTGTGAAATTTACGTCTGGGGGAATAAACAGAATGGCATGCATTTCCCACAATACGTAAGTCCAATGATTGAATTGTTTTGAGACGCATGAGTGTGTATTATTAACCTCACAGCTTCTTACTCTGGTCTCAGACCATGTCGATGAGAGTGCGTGTATGTGTGTGCATGTCTTGAGTGTACTTTATAAGAGTGGCTGTTTGCATACCAATGCACACACCAGTGACCAGAGTCACACTGAAGCCTCTGTACTCATTGTGACCAGCTGAACTAACCAAGAGCTTCCACAGCATGACCGTCACCTATAGTATCTTCTTTAACTTCCCTTCTTCCTTTTTCAGCTTGCTGCATCATAAGACTCGGTATCCGAGTGTGGTGCGATTTCATTACAAATATTTGATGAGTGTATGATGGTGGTGTTGAATAGGTACAAATACGTACATTTGCCTTAGACTTGGATTAAACATTAGCAAAGTACATAAGTCTGTTCTGTGGATCCTCACTGCAGCAAAATATTGTGATTTACAGCGCTCTGCAATTAATTATTGTTTTAGTTCATTTCATGTATATAAAAGTGTTTTTAAGTATTCAATCCTAAATGTACAGCCGTTTATAATGTATTTTTTTTTTCTCCAATATATTTTTCATTTGAGCCCCATAAAATAAATAGCTTGATGGCAATTAGCTGAGAAGGCCCTTTCACACATTTGAGCAGTCTGTAAGTAAAGACAAATGTGTTTCTGTCATGAGCTCAGCCTCTTTGAGAATCTCACGGCTCTTTTACAAAGAACTCCTCTTTGAATCAAGATCTGCACCTGCTACTGGCGACACTACCACTGAAAACTCATTTACTCAAGCGCGCACGTGCACACACACACACACTGTTAAATGTCCACCAGAGATTTAAGAGCAAAAAACTTCCTACAATCTTGTCTATGTGCACAAAGTGTTTATTATGAACTAAAGGGTACGTCTGTGTGCGCCTGCACAAGTGTATAAAGGTGGGAGCTGAAAGACTTGTTGTGGTCTTGGCATGCTCCTTTGAGTGGAATTTCTGATGCTGGAGGTGTTGAGCTGAATGGCACTTTGTCAGCTTTCTGAGTAGCGCATTCTATACTGCCAGTGTCTCTAACTCTGGACCCTTGTTTGTCCCAGGCACCGTCCGTCATGGCTTTCCCTGCCACAACACCCACGGGCATGATGGGATATGTAATGGTGAGTAGTTGGATGTAAACAGATGATGTATATATGACCTTGTAGTACTACTTTCTGCTTATTTTATTCTTGTTTATATATAGTGACTACATAGGATGGTTTATTGGTTACTAATAATAAAGTTCTGAAAGTGCCATTATGTTCTTTAAGAATGTTGTTTAACATTGAAGGCCATGCTGGTATTTAATGTAATGATTGTTTTGGCAAAAGGATCTCCTCTTATGAATGAGAATCTATGCAAATAACATGTACTAGAGACTGTAAATAACCCTGTTCTCATTCTCCTTTAATGGCTGCTGGTATTGAATGAGAAATAAGTAGCCAAGCACAAATGGGTAATTAATTAAAAGCATTGCCTGATAATTGCATAGCTCTTCTGCCTGCATATTGATTAGCTGCTGTTCTACCCTCAGTCACAGCTGTGACAGTGCGGAGGCATGAAGGGTGCAGGAAATGCTCAGAGTACTGACACAGACACTGCTAATACATTTTAGCTTTTGTTCTTGAATTCATTAAAAATTAAAATGTTCACACTTATTATAACTCGCTTGTTTGCAAGTTTTTTTTAAATGAATTGAATACGAGTGTGTGGGCGTTTGTGGGAGTCCAATTTGAATCTAAGAGCCTTACATTTTGCAAGGCGACTTGGTGCCTTTTTCTCATTCTTGTATAACTGTACAGTGTTTCTCAGTAAAGATTAAAGATTGAAAAGATTAGTTCTGAGTTTTCCACCATGAGCCACATGTTAAAGCTAATATTTAACAGAGAGTAGTGTTGGCAACATGCTGGTGTGTGGCTCTGCTTCTTCACTTATGTAACCTCAGCTCTGTGATTCATTTCTCCATTTATACACAAATGCAAAATAACTGTCTAAGGGTCAAGTGTCCTCTATTTGTGGTAGGACGATTCAGGTTTTCTGTTTCTAATGGAAGTTAAATTCTGTTGTTTAGCAGTTTTTCCTCATAGGATGGGTAGGGGACTTAATTTTTGTAAATAGTTCTATTTTTTCATAATCCTTTCCAAAAGGAAAACCCTCCATTTTATACTGCTACATATAACCTATAAAAGCCCCACCTACATCAGAGTTTAGAGTGGTATTCCAAAAAAAGAATGGTTGCACAGGAAAGAACCCAATTCTGTCCGTGAAGTATGGTGGAGAATCCTGCTGCTATGGTGCTATGTTGTTTTTCTACCAAGTGCCCTGAGAACCTTGTTGCCATCACAGACTACATAAAGTGCCAAGAGGTTTTAAATGAATGACTGACTTCCTCTTCCAAAAAGCTGCCGCTGGGTCATGGTTGGTTCTTCCAGCAGGGCAATGATCCAAGACTCTCTAGTCACACACAAATATCATTGAATAGCCACAGAAACAAGCTTTTGACACGGTCATCCTGGTGACCCCAGCACGAGAGGTGAACTAATGACGCATGTCCACAAGAGAAGACCTGGGACACGAGAGTATTCTGTATTGAGTAATGCCTTCACATAATTCTGGTAAGAATGAACTATTGATTGACGTACAGGCCCGAAAATGTCATTTTTTTCATCGAGTAGACGATCTGTCCAAATGCTCATAAGACTTGTCGGGTTGACGTAATGGAGCGTTTAATTGGAGAGTTATGTGATGTTCTTTTACTTCCACTAGCTGTGTAAGCTGTTTTGAGTGGTACTCAATTAGTACCCGAAGGCAGATGAATGCATAACAGAACATTCAACTCCATGAAACATCTGGATTTTTTTATACATAGTCGCATTCATTTTTGGCCAAAATCTTGTATTAATGATAGAAGAGAGAATCCACTCTATAAAGTTTTCTCCAGCACATCCCAAAGACTTTCAATGGAGTTAAAGTCAGGCCAATTCATGTATGAAAATGATTCCTCATGCTCCCAGAACCACTGGGAATGTTTGAGCCTAATGCAACTTAGCATTGTCATCCTGGAATATGCCGGTGCCATCAGGAAAAATAAAAAAAAACATTGATGGTTCAGTCATCAGTATATGTAGGTCATCTTCTGACTTCATTTTATTGCCATATAACATTTCTGAGTCTAGATCTGTCGAACTGAAGCAACCCCAGATCATAACACTGCCTCCAGAGGTTTGTCTAGTGGGCACTATATATAATGGGTACATTGTTTCATGCACTCCTCTACTTATCCTGATGTCTCCGTTGCTCTCCAATAAGGTTATTCTAGACCCATCAGACTACATGACCTTTATTTATTGTTTCAAAATCCAATATTTACGCTACCTAGCAAACTGAAGCCTTTTTCTGAGTAGTTTCACTAACAAGTGGTTTTCCTAAGGGGACACAGCTGTTTAGCCTCAGTAATGTAAATTATTGTTGTATTATGCATGTGGAAATGCTCTTAAATTTATTATTAAACGTTGCTGTGACTTATACTGTCTTCTTTGCAATGCAACGTTACAAAGTGTTTTAAGTGATCTCTGATTACTTATTTGAAACACATTTCTTCAGCAAAGGTGATGGTTCAGCCTTATCCTTCTGATTTTAGTAATGGGTTGGCCAATTCTTAACCTCATGTCACTAAATTCAGCAATCTCCTAAATTTTCTTTGCTTTCTGCACGCCAATAACTAGTAACCATCTAGCAAACTTTTTAGGAGCGGATAGTAGAACCTTGGTTTAAACAGTGTTAAAAATATATCAAACTACCTGAAGTACAGTCGTTGATGGGAGAAGAGTTTGTAGAAATAGTTAAGATTAAAGCTAAAAATAACCTGATCAACTTTCAGTGGTCTAATAATTTCTGGTTGGAGCCCACGTACATTTCTTGCAGGCAACAAAGATGAACCCCTTTTTTCATTTTTTAAAACTGTAATTTCACCAAATTTTGTTTGGTGTGACATATGGTATTGGTTTTCAATGGATTGGTGGCTAAATATTTGAAAATTTTACAAAATGTACCCATTTTACAACAAGATTTTGAATCTACTGTCATTTCATCTTATTACAATCATTGGGAAAGAAAAGATATAGAAAAGATTGTTTACACCTTATTTACGCCAAGTTGTACTTCTTTTTTTCATCAACCAAATAAACTCCCTGTCTGGTAATCGGAGAGTGAATCACAGGTAAGGAAAAGTAGATCGGGGAAAAAAAATTAGGTTTTACTCCAGCGCGTTAAAATCCACTTGTACCACTTATTTTAGCAGTGAAAATATTAACTATTCTAACTATATACTAATAATAACCTATATAGTTTTTTCAGTTCTGTCAATGTACAGGCAAAACCTCTTTTATTTACATAGATGTATTATTTTTTTCTTTTGTCTGTCTAGCCAGCACAGATGGCTCCAGTGACCATGATGACGCAACCTACCATGATGTACACACAGCCTGTGATGAGGCCAGCTAACCCTTTTGGAGCACAGGTAGGACCATATGACTATTGCACCATGCCACAAATGTTATTGTACAATCCTGATATAGTTTCCCAGAGTAGACCGTAGAAATCCAATTTTTCCTATTTTATTTCTTCAGTCTGCTCTGGAGAAAAATAAGCAACACTATGCTCCTCCTGGTGGTCCCTGAAGAGCTGCTGCTATCTGATTAACGGAATTCTTTTCCTTGAGCAAAAGCAGCTCTGCAACATTTGAAGCTCTGTTCAGAAAGCACTTGAATGGATCTCATACATCTCCATGTTCCATTACAGGGCTCTTCTGAACAAGGCTAGCATGGATGCATTGAGAGATGACTACAGATATGCATTCCATTTCAATCTGTACAAACAAAACAATGCTTATCCTGCTTCTATCACACCACCTTCTCGTCTCTGTGGTATGCTAGTGTGCAATTTTAAAGAAGCAGACCTTTCTCTTATCTCAAAACTGCTTCACTCTTCCAGCCTCTCTGGCACTGTTTTTTGTTGTTGTTTTTGTTTTTTTTTTCCCCCTTCTATGTGCGTTTGTGGCGTACGTATGTGCCTTCCTTCACACTTTCTCGTTCTCTTTGAACTAGCCCTCGACTGCCTCTAGTCCCTCCAGTCAGAGTCCTCTCAGGCCTCCAGGACAGGACCCCTTTACACAGCTTTCCCTAAAGGAATTCCTTTAGGGACACTTAGGTACAGCATGCCTGGGCCATGTGTGTGTATATTCTGCATGTTAATAGTGCTGGGTCTGCTTCTATTAACAGCTGCTTTACTGTTTATACCCTGTTTACTGTTACTTTAGAATTCAGTTATAATAGAAATATAAGGCTATTTATGACTTTCGTTTAAATACACTATAATTTCTGATTATCTCTTCTGCTGTGTTGCTTCTGATTTCTTTATGTTGTGATTTCACCCCATGTGATTCATTGCACTAGCCATTGCCTACCTGGATGCAGGTGCTTGTTTTCAGTTCACCTCATTACTGTGGTGTTTGGTGGTCAATAAAATGAAATGCATAATGTTTTATTACTATTCATTATTTTAATAGTATTACCGTGAAGTTACTCAATTATTGTGACCTATAAAAAAAATCTGACCTATGTTTATATACACTAGTCACAGTTTGCCCAATTATTCACCCCAGTGAACTTTTCCACATTTTGTGTTTATAAGTTGGAATGGAAATGAACTTGGTTTATGTATGTGTTTATTTTTTATTGAGACTTGTACACGCTCATCTTTAAAGAAACCACATTGTCTGGGTCATGGGATGCTAGTGCATTTTCTCGCTCTCTCTCTCTCTCTTTCACTCACACACACACACCTAGAGGTAATTTATTTTAGCCAGTCCACCTATTGCCATGGTTTTGGTAGGTGGGGGACCAAATATCACATACAGCTGCCCATATGTGCCCATAGTCTAGGATTAAACCTGGGATCATAAAGTCTGTCATTCGTCTCCATCAGCTTTGCACGTCTGGTATATTTGTCCACTCCTAACAAAATCGCTTCATCAAAAAGAATGGAGATCATTGTTGAACAACAATTTTCATATTATGACACAACATTGAGGTCTGGGGTTTGACTGCCTTAATTGAACATATTTTCTATTTTGGTTTTGTACCACTCTAGTATAGCTTTGCTAGTATACACTGAGCAGTCATAACATAAATACCACTCTCAGTAATTTTGTTAGGCTGGCACCTGTTAAGCGCAGGGATATACACAGCAACAAGTAAACAGTCAGTTCTTAATGGTGATGTGTTAAAAATAAGAACAAATATGTGAGTGTAAGTATCCAAGTGAGTTGGCCAAATTGTTATAGCTAGAGCATCTCCAAAATGGCAGGTCTTGTTGGGTATTCCTGGCATGCAGTGATTACTACCTCCTAGGCAGAACAACCCATAAACCAGCAATAGGGTCATGGGCTCGGGGAGTGAAGGCCAGCCTGTCTGGTCTGATCCTACAAATTGCACAACAAATTGAGCTATAATAGAAAAGGTGTCAGAACGCACAATCACAGCTTGCTGTATATGAGGCTACATAGCTGCAGAACAATCAGGGTGCCCATGCTGACCCCTGTCCACTGATAAAAGTGCCTAGAATGGACAAGCGAGCAAGCAAACTGGACCCTGAAGTAATGGAAAAAAGGTGGTCTGGACTGATTAATCAAGTGCGCATACTTCACTTATTTGGGGAAGAGACGGCAGCAAGGGAAGAAGGCAAGCCGTGGGAAGACAATCTGATGCTCCTAACAATGTTTTGCTGGAAAAAATTGGGTTCTGGCATTTATGTGGATGTTGCATAATCCATATCACCCACTTACACATTGTTGCAGACCAAGTATACCCCTTCATGGCAACAGCTTTCCCTAATGGCCATCACCTCTTTCAGCAGGATATTTTGCCCAGACTTATGGCAAGAAGTACTTCAGCAATGGTGGAACACGTCAAAGAGATTCCTCAAATCTCAATCTGATCGAGCATCTATTGGATGTGCTGGACAAACTTGGCCCACTCCGAGCCCTACCTTGTGCCTTTCAGAACTCAACGTACTGTATCTGCTTCCTGCCCATTACCACAGAGCACCTTCAAAAGTTTTATGTAGTCAGAGCTGTCGTGGTGGCACAAGGGGAAACCTAAACAATAGTAGGCAGGAGGTTTTAATGTTGTATATATTGTGGTAATCTGCACCAGTCCTGATTTTGGTGTGGACTAGAAAATATTTTTCCTATAAAACATGATTTCCACATACAGTGGAACCTTGGAATGCAAGCATAATTCATTCTGGAACCAATATATCAAAACACTCGTACATCAAAGTGAATTTCCCCATAAGAAATAATGGAAACTCAAATTATTAAAAACCATTGGCTCAGTTGTGATCACGTGACGCTCTGCATCAAAACAAGAAGCGTGCTACCTGATACTCAGTACTAGTAAACCAGGACTTGCTCGTTTTTCAAGTCAAAATTTATTACAATTTTTTGCTCCTCTTGCGGAACGCTGGCAAACGTTATTCGCAATATGAGGTTCCATAGTATTTGGTTCCATTAATTTGCCTTCAAACCTGAAAAATTTCCCAGTCCCCACTGATGAAAAGCAGGATCCCTGAAACATGATACTATCATGGACATGCTTCATTGAGGGGATGGCATTCTCAGGGTAATGAATTCAGCTTTCTGCCTAAGTGTGGGCCAAGGCCAAAATACTCTTGTGCCTTTTGTCAAGCTCCATATTTTATAGAATTTTTTTCTCACTAATGTGATCTGATCATCTAATCAGCTTCTTTGAGTTGAAATATGGATCTTTACAGGTCTGTGAGAGTTACTATTGAGTTATACAGTAAGTCCATTTCATTTTCAAGAATGCAAAACTACAAAAATATAAAAGTTCAAGGGGGTGAAAACTTGCGCAGGAGACTGTAACTAAGCTTTGTTGTTGTTGGGGAGAAGGTTTGCATCTGTGATGCTGTTTTGAGCTGAAATTGAAGTAATACAGTTCTGTTTTTTCCTAGATGCAGTTCATGTGAAGGCGCAGCGATTGTTTGCTCCCTGAGGATGAACAATGCAGTCTCCGATCTCAAACCTTTAATCTGTCCCCAGTTCACTGTTTGACTCTACGCTAAGAGCGTGGCCCCAGTACTGATCTGGACAGAAAGGAGGGTGGGTGGGGTTTTTGGGGGTTTTTTGGCATAAATGAGTGGTGTATGATAAGAGACATTACACAGTCTAGCAAGTCTTTTGTAATTTGTGTAACAGTAACACAACTGCAGGTGTTTTCTCCTGGACCAGACTGTTCCTGACTGATTAGCATCTATAAAACCACACGGGTAATTTCAGGGTAGGGAAGAGGGGGATGTAAAGACAGTGGGATCATTACACATTTCTAACATGAGTGGGGCTGATGGTATTTCATGTTTTTTTTTTTCTTCTTCTTTTTTTCCTGATCACTATTGTGATTTCCTTAATTTAACCATCACAAGAAATCATGACTTCAGATTCTATTATGATTTTTTTTTTTCATGTTATTATGTTTGCAGTACACATTCCTTGTGCATTATTTGTATTTATTTATGATTTACCCACTGAAGACGTGACGGAAAAATATGACCTTATCAGTTTCTTCCTTAATGGGAGGTGTGTAGGAATGAATATGCTTTCATGTGTATGATTGCAGAATTAGAGTTTGAGAGTGAGTGTGTGTGAAAGAAAATGAAAAAAAAAACATGATCTGTAAACTGAATCACAGAGCACTAAGTATTCTTTAAACCCCATCCCTTCTCCGGTGCAATTATTTGTAGTACACAAACTCTCCCCTGCATTTTAAGGGAAATGGGAAGAGAGTACACAATTTATTAAGTCACATGGTTATCTGTGCCTAATGTTTTTTGTTTTTGTTTTTCCTTCTCCAAGGGAACATTTATCTGACTGGTATCACTACATTTGTGACTCTGCAGGATTGTGTAGGGGAGGAGCTGTTTTGCTTTATGCTTGGCATGTCATTATTTTACATTGACACTTTTACAGCTGCCTTTCCAACTTGAATGTGCAAACTAGCCTTCATGCTTGGGCCATCTTTCTTCCACTGGCACTAGGGGGTGGCCTTCACTGAACTAGGAGCACAGGGAAATGGGTGTAAATGTCACAATTCACCATCATCAGGGTGGTGATGTTTAGTGTCTGTAAATTAGCAGTAGGCGTAGTAGATCATGGGAAAGTGAAGCACTGTTGATCGGTGCTTTGTGTAAATAAACCCAGACCCTGTCCAAAAGCGTGTGAAAGATGGTCCCAATATGAAGTGATTCTCTCCATTGGTTTAGCATACTTGCTGCATTGTCCCTGCAGATTCTATTTTTGTTTATAAGTATATAAAATGTATGTGAGCAGAACTTGGTTGATTTTCAAATAAATGAGCAGCTTCCACAAGAGCCATGAGTTTTATTTACACCAGTCTTAAATTGGAATTTGGATGTTTTTCATTTGCGACTCGTACCGTTAGAATTGTATGTCAGAGATTAGGGATGCACAACCTATATCGTTAACCTATCAGCTAGATGACCAGTCAAGTATGAGCTCTACAGTGCTCTCTAGGGTTATAATTTGGTTTGCTGGATACCCAAGTAATTGTGTGCGATAAGGTATATAGCGAGATGTTCCTTGGTAAGGGACAATTTGATCATGCCATAGTTCTTAAGTTTTTAATGTAGTCAACAACAAAGTCAACAATTGTTGTTCAATATCTTGTACATGAATATATAAATTGTCTTTTAAATAACATTTACATTGGCTTGTTTGAAGTGAAGGGAATAACCAGGGACTAGCAGATGCAATATCACGATACCTAGGTGCCGATTCAATTTGTATTGCAAATTCTAAAAGAATCACAATCTTATAAACATCCAGATTCAATATAGATATACAGTATTTTTTTTTTTTTTTTTTTTTTTTTTTTTTACAATTTTAAAACATTAAACCATAACCCTAAACCTTTAAACCTGTAAGCGCTTTGTATTTAAACTGTTGAATTACTGATGTAAACACCTTGGCTCTGCCCTGATGGCCATGGTGCCACCACACATGGCCATGTTTTTGATCTGTTGAAAAACTGAGGTTCAGAACAAGTTTGAAGTGCTAAAATGACAGCAGTTGGGTTTAAATATACATAGCACAAAACAAATAATAAAATTCTGGTGACCACTATTTCTTTCAGCCTATTTGTCAGCCTTAAAAGTAATAGCTTAAAGCAGACTTTTTTTTTTTTTTTAAGTCTGCTTTAATCTGCTTTTTGATATGTCCACCCCTCCAGGGTTTTTTTTAATAATTATTTTATTCCATAGAGTAAAACCATTGTGATGTTCAGAAGTTAAAATCACAGAAATGAAAGGGGTTTCAGTCTTTTGTTTGTTTACTGGAACTTTTTGCGAAGGATATTTGTTGTGAGAGTGCCATCTTGTGTCTGGAACCGGGCTTGGTGTGTTAACGTGTCCGAATCCTCAGGGTGAGATGGCAACGGATGAAGGGGCATGGCTTGGCCAACCACACTCAGCAGATTCTGTTCCAAAGGGCCCAGGTGCAGTGGTTCCTACACACACATACACACATGCACACAAGTGCTCATTTTCTGCTCACAGAACAAGGAGGGTCAGTGTGTCTAAGTAATGCCAATCACATCTATATTCCTGCCAGGTAATGGGGAAAATCCAGGGTCTCCACACATGAGCTACACAACACACACAGGTCACAATCAAGATATGAAATGTATTCTGACATTGGGACAAAGTCAGAAATTCATGTTATTTGCCAGAGCATGCAAAAAGGAAAATAATTCGGATACGTACAGTGTTCTTATTAATTATGAAGCTGCTCAGGTCGACAGTAGTTCTTAAGAGATCTGTAAACCAGATCCTATGGATAAATAGTAAATCTTGGCAAAGAAAATATTTTGATCATCCGAGTCTGTAAGATTTCCTAAAAGTAACTGCCCTCTTTGTATGTAACTGTAGAATATGTCTATTATATATGGCGAACATGGATTAAATTCTAGCTGCCAAAAAAAAAAAAAAGGTTTTAGGTAAGAAATCCAGTTTTCATAAGCAAAGATTTCCTGTTTCACCTGTCATATTTCTATTGACAAAGAACTCACCCTTAGGTCGCTCTGGCAGCCATACAGTAGTGCACTATGATGGCGAGTAGAGGAGGAAGGCTTGCAGCTGTGATTCGTTTCATCTTCCTCCAACTCCCCAGACTGCTGGTGCTGTTTGCTCCCAATTTCCGCTGCGTTGTTGAGGAGACAAAGGGGGGTGGGGGGCCATTAACACACACTGAAAGAGGAGATCTGTTGTTAGATGGTCCACATTAGGAAGTGTCCAGTTACAACATGCCTGATATGTTATGTTTGGCGTTCACTTGTGAAGTCATTTTATCTTGAGCAGATCTGAGTTATAGGATGTCACTTGAACCTTATCGAAAGAATGGTCCGAATACAATTTCATCTGGTGCAAGTGTCTTATAGGCTATTCCTATATTCAATTCAATTTTATTTTATTTTTATTCAGTGCTTTTAACAGTAGACATTGTTGTAAAGCAGCTTTACATTAATACAATTCTGCATATACATTTTAAAATTATATGCATTTCTAGTTTTATTTTGCCCCTAATGAGCAAGCAAGATGGACCCCGGGGGAACCGATCAATTGGGGATGGTTTAGGGTCTTTAGGGGTAGCAGTATGTATTTTTTTTCTTTCTGTGTAACTACTGATTACTGTATATAGCTACTGTTTAATCCTCAACTACTTCATCATCTATACCGATGCCAATCCATGGCAGGGCATGCACACACACACACACACACTACGGGCAATGGAAATGCTAATTAGCCTAATCTGATGTCTTTGGACTGTGGGAGGAAACTGGAGTACCCAGAGGAAACCCACCAAGCATGTGGAGAACATGCAAACTCCATGCACACAGACCGCAAGGCGGGAATCGAACCCGAGCCCTTGAGGTGCAGGACGACAGTGCTAACCACTAAGCCACTGTGCCGCCTCGCTTCAATCGCTTAAAGACAGAATTTAATTTTTTTTTTAAGTGTAATTGATTGTTTAATTATATTTCCTTTTTTTTTCCTTACAGTGCTGAGCACCACAATTATGGACCGTTTTGTACATATGGCACAAGACAAAGTTTAAAATAGTTTAAATGCATAACTAAACTGGATCACAAATTATTTTTCCAACAACTTCCTCTATCACTTTTGGTAGTGAATAGATTTTATAGTGCTGTAACTTTTATTAAGCCGTTATTGAGATTGGGATGCAGATAAGACAGATTACAGCTCATAATTGAATCATCTGAATGGGGTTTTCCAGGCTGCTGCACATCGGACAGACTTTTAGTTTAATTAAGCCATATTTCTTTTTAATGAAAGTAATGACAGTTAGTTAATAAGACAATGTTTTTTTTCCTACTATCTGACATGGATTTGTCAAAAAGACTTACCATGAAGTGTTGAGCCTTGTTCAGTTACTATACTCTTTGCGCCCTCTTGTGGTCAATAAAGTGTAGCGCTATGAAAATGTTTGTGAGTTTACAGTACTGTATAGAGAAAGATCACCTCCTTTTCCAGAAATGCTGAGTTTCTGCTCCAACTCTTCAGCCTGTGTCAGGACCAAGTTGCTGCAACACAATTAGGATGGATTAGATGATTTTTAGTCATTTTCATTCACAATCACTCTAACTTGATGCTATACACAAGTTTATTCTCTTTAATACACCTGATTTTATTAATCCATGCACAGATCTCTGTGTGGAACGGGTCAATGATTAAAATATATTTTTTTTAAACTGCTGAGTAACAGGCACAATAAGGAATATCAGCAGTTCCCAAAGCAGGGACCAGGTACCCTAACGTGCATATAATAATAATAATAATAATAAATTCAGTTATTTGTTACATGTACCTTACAGCACAGTGAAAATTTTTTATTCTCATATATCCCAGCTAAGAAGCTGGGGTCAGAGTGCAGGGTCAGCCAGGATACGGCGGTCCTGGGGCTTGAACCTCCAACCTTTCCGATTAGTGACTCAGTAACCCACAGCCTTAACCGATTGAGCATTTTGTAAATTAACTTAAATTATGAATCATTCTTATAGTTATGACCCTGTTTGATTGGTCACTTGAATTAAATGGTTTTGATCCAAACCTGAATAATTCAAAGCTCATTGGTTTAAATGACCCATTTTAATGTTGCTACTTAAATATTTCTGTACTGAGAAGGTGAGTAAAAATGTACACTGCCTGGCCAAAAAGAGGCACCACCTGCGTTTAATTATGCCAATAGGTAAGAGCCTTCCATTGCATAATTACTGTAGTGATTAGTATGATTCAGCTGGCAACAAGATATTTAACTTGTTAAGTTAAGAAATGAGAAGTAGCTTCTCATTTCTTAAACAACCATGTCAGAAGACATCCTGTGTTCAAGGCAAAGATGTAACTCTGGTTCAGAAGGGTCAAATTATTGTCCTGCATCAGGAAAAAAAACTATTCAAAACAAAAAGATCTAGGTTCAGCAATGTTATGTGGCCAAATAATATAAAATATACTGAATGACCAGATGTTTCCATCAGTAGATTTTCTATGTCCCTGATGGCACAGGCATATTCCAAGATGGATTCATCATGCTCAAAATGTTAAAGAGTAAAGAGCATGGGACAACATTTTCACACATGAGTCTAGACCTTTTCGAGTCTAGACCTTACCCCATTGAGAATCTTTGGGATGTGGCTGCAGAAGATGTTACACAGTGGTCAGACTCTCCCATCATCAATACAAAATCTTGGACAGAAATTAATGCACCTCTAGATGGAAGTAAATGTTGTGACATTGCATGAGCTTTTCGTCATTGCCATAATCAAAGCAATGAAACACTAGTGTTTTTTCAGGGCCGGGCAGTGTTTTTACAATTAAATAGATCCATGGCCTAGAAAATAGTTCAGATGGTTTAAACAACTATGATTACAATCCACCTAGAAATTTGCAGATCATTGAAGCGATGCTCAAACAGTTGCTTCATGTGCTTCAAGTTCTCCTCCTCCAAGTTTTTTACAGCTGCATCCAGTACTGAGACTTCCTCATGATAGATAGCAAGCTGAAATGGGACAAAATTGCACACACACAGCAATTTAGACTTAGTTTGAAGTTTCCACAGTTTAAAATAAATTGTATAAATGTGTTACCTTTTGTTTAAGCCATTCATTCTTTCTTAGCTCCAGAAGCTTGGGTTTGTCCAGCTTTTTTATTGACCTCTGAAATAGTAAAGATCTTGAGAGATGTGCCAATATGCCATCTAATTTAATATACAGGAAGCTATGGTGTATACCTCTTGTGCGGCCTGCTTCTCTTCTTCAATCAGCTGTAAGATGTGCTTTTCAATATTACAAATGGTTGCTTGAAGAGAGCTCTCAACATTTTCTGTGATAAACAGACTTCGGTTAAACAGACTTTGGTCCACATCACCATTAAGTTATCTTAACAACAAAAAAGATTTTATATATATATATATATATTATAAGGGGGGAAAAAACTACAAGTACATAGTGTACTTCACCTGACATTATTTGAAAGTGCTTGTGCATGGAGTCGAGTTCTGACTGGAGTTTTTGGATCTGCTCTTGATACTGAACACTCCCCACATTCTTATTCAGGTGCCAAGCTTGCCACTGCCCCTTCAGCTCCACAACCTGGGCCTGTATACTTTCCAGATGCCTCTGCAACTCTTACATACACATATTCATACTTCATACACAAAATCTGAATAAACTGCTCTCTTTCTTTAAAAAAAAAAAAAAGGACATGATTAAACCTAAGCTCTTTAAAAGTTTCACAGTGAGTATAACAAGTAGAGTATATTAATTAAGAATTTAATTAGTGTTATGCAAAAATTTATCGTATAACCTATTTTTAATTACATTATAATGAATTTTCATGAATACCAAATGTCTTGTGTAAATCTATTCATATTCAGCTACATAACAGGTCCAGTGTGTGAGTACCTGCCAGCTCTTCCTCCTGGACGTGTGTGAGCTCCAGATTGTGCTGAACAGCCTGTTTTACTTCTTCTTTATAGGTCACTTCTTTTTCCTCGAGCCTCTTCTCCTGCTCCTTCGCTTGACTGTGCAGGGCACTAAGGTTTTCCTGTTGCTCCCCTAACTGCTGCTCTCGCTAAGACAAACCATAACCAACATTTCATCATCATCATCATCATCATCATCATTGTCTATACTGCTTTATTCTATTTACATGAGGGACTGGAACCTATACCAGAAGACTTAGGGCGCAAAAACATACACATTTGCTTTACAGGAAATTTGGGAATGGCAGTTAGTCAAATCTGCATGTCTCCGTGGGTAAAAACAGAGCACCAGGAGGGAACCCACCAAGCATGGGGAGAACTCAATGCAAACTCAATGCACATTGACCAGAGGCGGGAATCGAACCTGGACCCTGGAGGTGCAAGGCGATATTAAACACCCTGACAATAATGAGCCTATGTAAATGGAATGGGTTTAATCCAGGTAGACTAAAAAAAACCCAATATTTTAAAGTCTTACCAATTCAACCAGCTGATGATTCTTGGCTTCCAGTTCCCTTATCTCTTTCTTAAGTTCTTCAATCTCTTTACTTTTAACTTCGATTCTAAGTGATGAGATGCACAAGCTTAAGTTAAAAGATATGAACATTTAAAATGTTAAAAGAAATTGATATAAATCTTGTTTCTTACTGCATTAGTTTACTTACTGGAACTGGATGAGAGACTCTGCTACTGTAGCTTTATTTTCTCTACTCTTCTTTCCCATCCTGAACTTTCTAATTATTTTATTTATGTATGCATTTTGACGTTGGTTTACACGTCAACTATGTAACTATTTTGCTCACTAACATACTGATGTTAAGGCGTTGTCCGGAGGAGCTTTGCTTATGCTGTTGCCTTGGAAACCACAGTAAACCATTCCCCATGTCGGTCTACAGGGGGCGACATGTGGTGAACAAGAAGCCCAATAATCAGGTTTACTGGCTCTAATAATCCGAAGACGACAGATGTAATGTAGTTTATAATTCGCCTAAATAGGTTATATAGGTGTACAGTATATTATAGGAGAGGGTGATCATTACGTAGCGCATAGTAGAATACATGCATTATACTGCAGGTTGTAGGGATGTGTCGTTTACTGAGTCGACTCTGTGAGTCTGGTCATTTAGGTGAACGTTGAGATAATTAGACACTTCACTAATAAGAAGAATCATTCCATAAATGCAGTAATACTGAATTTAAAATGAAGGCTGTCTGAGACCATGTGAAGAATATGCAAACTCTATGCACACAGACCCGGGGCAGGAATTGAACCTTCAAGGTGCAAGGCCACAGTTCTAACCACTACACCACTACATCACTATGCCACATCATTATTATATAT
>JAOVVA010000009.1:7359234-7373924 GCA_028565275.1 Leiocassis micropogon | reverse complement strand
TTCACATAGGTAAAAAATGATTGTTGGTGCTAAATTAGCTGGTTTAGGTATTTCAGAAATTGATGATCCCCTGAGATGCAAGCTGAGACAAATTGACGATTAGGAAGTTCAGGAAAGAATGACCTGAAGCTAAAGGGAAGCCGCACAACACATAAAACATTGAGGTGGATGGTCTACAACAGCAGAAGACCAAATCAGGTTTTTTTTTTTTATCTGTCAGCCAGGAGCAAGAAACCTAGTCTATCACAGGCACAGGGTCACTAGACAGTTAAAGACTAGAAGACCCCCTGATCTTCAGCTGTTCTGTTGTTTCCAGACAGAAGTAGAACCCAATGTTGCCTCCTGCTGTTGAGATCCATTCACTTCAAGGTGTGATTTGTTGTGCATGTGGAAATGCTTTTCTGCTCATCGCAGTAAAGAGTGATTATCTGACTTACTAAACCCTTCTGACATCTCAAACCAGTCTGACCATTTTCCTCTGACTTCTCCAAATAATCAGGCTCACATTCAGTTTTTTTTTCACTATTCTGTATAATTTTTAGAAGCTGTGTTGTGTGAAAAACACAGATCAGCAAATTATTTAAATGTCCAACATCCACACCATGATCACAATCGCTGTGGGAACTTTTTCTTTATTCTGCTGTTTGACTGAAGTTATTGATTTGCATCTGCATGATGTTACGCATTGTGTTGCCGCGACATGATTGGCTGATTAGCTAACTAAATGATAATGCTGGTCTATAGCTGTTTCTAATAAAGTGGATGGCGAGTATATAAATGGAGGAAAAACTTGCAGTTTAAAGTTTGTCTTCTGGTTTGGTTGTGCAGGAGATCACATTATGGCGGAAGGGGGACATTGTAAGGAAGAGCATGTCCCATCAAGCTGCCATCGCTTCACAGCGCTTCGAGGGCTCTGCTAGTGCAGAGAAGGCCATCGCCCAGGCCAAGGAGGAAGATGATTAATAACCTACAAAAGGAGTCTCTGAGTGTAATATTATGCGTGTCTGTGTGTGTGTCTGTGTGTGTATTTTCCAACACACCTGTTTTGAATGTATAAAAAAGGGGGTGCAGCTATGGCATGATGGTCTTTTCCATTCCTAACCATTATATTCTATGATTGGAAAAAAAGAAGCTTGAAAATAGCATTTTAAGAAGCGGTGTAAATGGGGAAGGTCAATGTTCTTTTAAAGTCTTGTTTGCCAATATACATGGGGCATTCAAGTCTAACCAGGACTTTTCATTGTGCAGAATAACAGAACACATTTGTGAGAGTAAAAACTACCTTTACTTGTATGTATAATCCCCTGCTACACTAATGCACTTATCCCAGTGTTTCACTAGTGCTTGGATACCATCAAGTTAGAAAGATTTCTCAGTTTCTGGAGCCATGATCTGACTGCCTGCTTTATACCTGGCACTCTGGGCTCCCAGGAACTCCTTTAATGGCCCAAACATGTGATCACTTAAAGAGAGGTCAGGACCGTATGGGGGTTGTGGCAATAACTTCCGGGCGGGTTTCTGAGATGTCCAAATTGTGTGGTGGGCAGTATGAGGTCCTGCAACCCCCCCCCCCCCACACTCTCCAAATGTTCATGGGAATGACTTCAGCGGGCTCAAGAGCCACTTGGGCAGGGATCGTCAATTCAAGGAAGTATGGCCTTCTTTAAAGCATTTGCACCTTTTAAATGTTTTATTGCAGCTAAGAGTAATCACAGTAATGTGCTTGGAGACTCGTCAATAGGCAATCATTCACATGAAATATCACCACAAGTCCTGGTTTGACTTGAAAACTCCTCCTATTTATCGATTCACCATTTTTTTTTTATCATTCGTTTGAATTTAATTCCGCTTTATTTGATCCCACATTCCTGTCACTTATCTATTACGTTTTTTTTACGTCAGGATACCTACTATTTAGCAACTGTCTCAGATAAATATCTCTTACCATTAATTTTTTATAACATTTTCATGCAGTTAGGTTTTTTTAATGTCACTAATTTCAATTCTTACTTGTTTGTTATAATATTCAAAGTCCTTTGAGTTTGGAGTTGAATTTTACAGAAAATATTTGATGTCCTGTGTGCGCACATAAGGGGTAATGTAGCCATGAGCAGGACCAAACCTAAGTTGATAAGGACTTGTATACATATATAATGTGAGTGCTGACCCATCGAGGCTAAGTTCCTGGTTGAAATTTACCCGAGACGCTCATGATGTAATGAGGATCATCTTATTAGACGCCATTCTTAGAGTTTTGTAGACCCGCCTCGTTGTCATTCAGTGTTTCATATCGTGCTGTAAATTTAATGCCAGAATTTGTGAGGCTTTAATGGAGTCATGTCTTGAGATTTGTGCCTAATTTTTGATTAGACTGAATTTCATTATCTGCAGTACTGGAAATAAGATATCTTTGCTTAACAAACTGGTAACTGTTGACTAACTCTTACAGAAATATTTGACTATAACAAGTATAACTTAATGCGCTGTTTAAAAAAAAAAAAAAAGTGTGTACAATAGACTAGCTTTTTTTTTTTTTTTTTGAAGAGTTACAAATTAGTTCTTACTTATTTCCAGTGTAGTACTGTAACTGTTAATTTTCATTCTTTATAATCATTCCTTAATGTGACACATTGCGAGCATTTAGAAACAGCAGGGATCGTTTTTATGTCCCAGGTTTAACCCGTCAGGACAGTCTTTTGGTCCAGTATTTCCTGTTTTCCCAGAAAAAGGGATCTTCGTCAGTATTAATTTACTGTAAATTACACGATTAATTAGCGGTGTGTGTGTGTGTGTGTGTGTGTGTGTGTGTGTGTGTGTGTGTGTGTGTGTGTGTGTGTGTGAGAGAGAGTGTATGTATGTTAAAATAGACAATTTTGAGTGCTGTTGCCTTAAAGGAAGTGACACTGGTGTATGAGTCATTGCTTAAAAGTTCCAGAGAGGTTTTCCAAAAAATGGTTTCAATAGAAGTTCCCAAATGCCATAGAAAGAAGTTCTTACTTAAGGTTTTGTAGAATTGTTGTTTTTGGTATGCCAGCCATCTACCAGTTTCGAATGATTATGCTTATTTCCAGAGAATGGAAAGAGGAAAAAAAAAATCTATCTTTTGATTTGCTTGCAGTTCTAACTTTCTAATCCTTTACCATTATGAGAGAAAAAAAATGTGCATTAAACAGCATTTCACAGTTATATATGAAATTTATGTATGTACAAAATTTATTTACAGATATGAAAGTATATATATGTTTTGGAAATGACGTCTTTAGAAATCACCTACGAAAAGCTTTTAAGGTACTTGCAGGATTAGCGCAAAGGGAATTTTAAAGATCTTATACTATGCAGTACACAAACTGCTGTCACTGCTAGTATTTCGTGTTCTGTAAATGAAAATGTGTTTTTACTCAGATTTCCCTGATTAAAAGAGCCCTCTGAAGTTTTCATTGTTTTCTTTTGTGAAATGTTTCTTCTCCACCTTCTCAGCTCTAATCCTGGACGCTTGAACCAGAGACGATGCGGACACAGACACAGTGTCACTATTTCATCATACTGGATTAGTTGGCATGTTAACTTGATGTGTCTGTTTATATCCACAGACTGTGTTGTAAAGTAGGCAAGTCATTATAAGACTCCTCTTGAATTTTTGTCACTATTGTCACTATACCTCACTTGAATTAAGTGAGGTATAATACAGATTGACAGCCTACAGTACACTTCCTTTTCTGAAAAAGTATCTTCCCCTTTATCTCGAACCAGACAAGACCAGAGGGATTTAAAAAAAAAAAAACACACACTTCTCCTAAGTGCACTGCTTTCACTATACTCCCAGCTACATACCTAAAGTAATTTTACCCCTTGAACTTTTCCACATTTTGTCATGTTACAACTACAAACAGAAATGTATTTTTATGTACTGGGATGTAATGGGATAAACGAACACAAAGTGGCACATTTACATTTAGGCATTTGGCAGACGATCTTATCCACAGAAGTGCTTTGTAGTTTCCATCATTGGATAGATCCTTACATTGGATTAATAGGTTACTAACTTAAGTACTATCAGTCAAACACTGTTAGGGAATTTTCCTTTCACTTCACATTTATGTGCCAGTTTGTGTTGGTCTATCACATTAAATCCGAAAAGAATATGTTTGCATTTGTACTGTAGTTGTAACCTCACGAAATGTGGAAAAGTTCAAGGGATATGAATGCATTTGCAAGACACTGTACATTGGTGTACTAGCATTAGGGAACACTAGTGCAAACACTATTGCATATCTCTCATGTTTGGTTGGACTAGTGTCAGGTCTTTTTGTAAAAGTATGTAGCTGAGGAAATTTTGCTGACTCTGATGTTTAATTAGATGTTCTTTGGTTATACTTTAATTCACAGCTTTCAGTTTCCCAATATGGCCCTAAAATATTCATGGATCATGAAAAACCTGTCATAATTACATTTTAATTTAATATCTACTTTAAATGGTTTTTATTTTAATGAGTTGCAGAAAGAAACCTCCAGCAATGATTATTTCTGCTGAAATGAAAATATATCGTCTTATGACAAGCATTATTTTTTAGCATATAAGCATGTAACATAAATTGACTTTAGAAGCAAAGAAAACAACTAATGAGATTGCTGAAACTACTGGAAGTGAGTTAAGAACTGTTCAATGCATTATTAAGACCTGGAAGGACAGTGCTGAACTGTTCCCTTCATGAAAGAAATCGGGAATAACTGTGATTAGAGATCACTTGGTGAAATTGTATCTTAAACAAATATACAGTAGAAATTATAGCCGTTTTTAATATTGAAATTGAAAACATGTCCACACCCACAGTCCAACGAGAACTCATACAAATAAAGTGCTGTGGCCCTATTAATAAACCGCTTGTTAGTGAAACGAATCAGAATAATACTTTAATTGCTGGGGGCGCATAAAGATTGAAGTTTAGAGCAATTGAAAAAAGTCATGTAGTTTGATGATTCCAGATTTACCCTGTTCCAGAGTGATGCATGCGTCAGGGTAGGAAGGGAATCACAAAGCAATGTACCCATCATGCATACTGCCCCCTGTAGTCAGCTGACTGCATAAATGTACTGAATGACCAGAATATTTATCAATGTTTTTTTTCTTTTATGATCTAATGTGAACATTCCAGGATGCAAACTCTGTACGAGTGTTACTCTGGAGCATCCCAAAAACTTTCAGTGGTGTGAATGTCATTGCTCTGCATTCAGAGAAGACTTTGCAGAGTGGTTTCACTGTCTTATCATCATTAAAAAAAACAACTTGGCTAACATGTATGCATCTCTGGATGGAAATAAATGTGACATTGAATTAGATTGTCAAAATGCAACATCAAATGCATTCCATAGTCAAAGCTAAAGGAGTCACAGGAAATATTATCGTGCTTTTAACTTTTTAAATAAAACTACTTTTAGTATAGTGAAAAATTATGCAATTTCTTTTCACATTTTCAGAATTTTGAAAGCCTTTCAGAAGTAGGGATATAGTAATCACTATACTGCAGTTAGTCATGGTAATCACTAGAGGGCAGAACCACGCTCCTGTGTGAAACAAGGTGTGGGTGACTTCTGTGTTTTTAAGAAGTTACTGAATTGTTCTACTCTGCAGTGATACTGTCACAGCACCATGCTCTAGTATAGTTGTTGTGATGATTGATAAGTAGTAGTAGTAGTATTTCTTTATTTTGTGGTGGTGGTGGTGATGCAGTGATCCTGCACATGAGTTTCATATAGGTTTCATTTAACCACATGCCAGTAGGTGAGCTGTTTACACCAATTGCCCTAGTCTGTGAATGTATGTGCATGGTGCCCTATAATAGACTGGCATCCTGTCTAGGTTGTATTCCTGCTTCATGCCCAGTGTTAGGCTCTGAGACTCTGTTAGGCTCTGTTATCCACTGCAACTTGTCACTAGGATCAAGCGGTCACTGAAGATAATAAGTAGTTAATTTAACTATTATTATTATTATTATTATTATTATTATTATTATTACCAATAGTATGAACAGGGTAAATGCACTTATTTCTCACTACTGATCTGTAATGCTGTATTGTGTAAATTACTTTCCAATTACTGTTCAATCCTCTTCAGGCTGGATGGTTAAAAAAAAGTATGTTTTAAAAGATATGTAGCTATATGATGTCTTCCTTTAAGCAGTGGGAGAGCAATATTGATCAGAACAGTGCTGCTGACAGCTCTGTTTTTCAGACTGAAGGCTGAAATAGCAAGAAGAGCAGCGGCTCTTGTTATTGATCGCAGCCAGGAGAGAGCTGGATGTTGCAGAATGCTCAATGGAAGACTGACCTAAACCTGCAGTAATGCTGCATGAAAGCATCGACTTGACTAGTGTGCTATTCACCGTGGAACAGTTTAGTTTGTCTCTGAAACTTCTTCAGAAGTGTAAAAGTCATCATATGGTAGGTGTTACAGTCAAATTTGTTCAGTTGGACCAGTTTGACTTGAGCTTAAAAAAAAAAGCAGACTTCAAGAAAATGAAAATTCTGAAGAATTGTGTTAATTTAGAATTTTAAGCTAAATGAAGTTCCGCTAAATAGACATAATTAAAAAATATAAGTGTATAAGAATTAACAATGCACAAGCTAATGCTTATTAAGACCACAGTTAAAAGTGTCGCTTGCACAGCAAGCGCCAGTTTATATGTTTGGGGTGAGAAAAGACCAATGAAGAATTTTTATAAGCATAGCATGTATCTCTTAAAATAAAAGCACATGTGGGCTACAAATTTTATGAAGATGTTGGCACTAACGCTTTATGCAAAGCTACAAGAGTGTGGACATGAATAAGGAGCTGCTATTTAACTCAAACCAAAGAAACCACTTCAAGTGCAGTCCTCAGCATAGCTGACCGGTTGCTATAGCAACAGAGGCCTCTCCGTCATTCAGACTCTCTTCTGACTGTTGTAGAGGGTGTACTGTATGCACGTCCCTGTCGAGTGGTGGGGGGCCAGTGCCTCTTCAGGAAAAATCAGGTCATCACAGTTTGTGCCTCAGGAGGCTTGATGATTTCTCTCACTTTTCCATATAAAAATGAAAGTGGAAAATTAAATCGACCATATGGCAGAAAAAATCCTGTATGCATTTTGGCTCATGCAATTTATCTATTTTGCATTTTGACATACTTTTTCAGCAATATTACTCTTTCTGGTTTGATAGATTTAAAAACAGAATTGAAGTGTGTATTTAACCTCATATGATGCAAAATGTTTATATAATACAGAACGAATCAGTAGGTCAGTTGATTATGCAGTGCTTGGAACAAGTTATTTTTGTTCCATACAGGTATAGTGGCATATTTCAAATTGATTTGTAAAATACTAGTTAATTTGTCATTCATGTCTGTTAACATGAAAGTTGTGGGAGCAGCATCTTACTGGTTATGGTGTTTGTTTACTGATCCAAAGGTCCCAGGTTCAAACCCCAGCACTACAGAGTTTCCACTGTTGGGCCCTTGAGCAAGGCCGTTAACCTTCATCTGCTCAAATGTGTCATGAGATACATGGTAAATAGCTCTGGATAAGGATGCCTGACAAATGCTGTACATGTAAATGCATTGCCAGAAAGTCACTGTCCAACGATCATACGATAACATTTAGACTAAGTTAATTGTATGTTAGTTCATTCTTCCATATGGAAGTGACACTTATAGGATACAACTATGAAACAGATAATGGACGTGTTGAATTTGTTAAGTTTTCATATTGACCTCATATTATTGACCTTATTATATTGACATCACCTTAAATAGGTTAAAATTCCTCCATAGCAATGTGAAAGACTCATTGCCAAGCACAACCAGTTATTAAGTTTAAGGGAACTTTTTCACCTACTCTACTTTTTCACACAGGGCCAGGTAGGTTTGGACTCCATTTTACATTTACTTAGGCTATCTTTGTATAATACAAAATTATGTTTAATGATCTCAATCATTTAAGTGTGACAAATATGGCAACAACAAAAAAAGTTGGTGGGGGAGGGGCTAGGGGCAAATACTTTTTCACAGCACTGTATGCATGATGCTTGCCTGCTGTCTTCAAACATAGAAACTGTGGGCCATTCGGTTGCATAGTTAAATTCACCAAAGACTTAAATTTCTCAATCAGCCATAAGTTTAAAACAACTTATGAGGTGGGGTCTTCATTGAACACAGACTTGTTTTGTCCAGCACATCCTACAGATGCTCAAACAGATTGAGATCTGGGGAATTTGGAGGCCAAGTCAACACTTTGACTTCTTCAAATCAAGTTCCTCAAAGCATTCCTGAACAATCCTTTCAGTGTTGCAGGGAGAATGATTCTGCCGGAGAAGACCACTGCCATTAGGGAATACTGCTGCCATGAAAAGCTGTGCAAGGTATGCAACAAAGTTTAGGTAGGTGTTGCATGCCAAAGTAACATCCACATGATTGTAGTACTCAAGGATTCCCAGAGGAACATTGCACATAGCATCACACTACTTCCGCCGGCTTGCTTTCTTCCGGAGGTAAGCAATGCACATGTGCCTGGCCATTCACAGTGGTCTAGGTCTAATGCTCACATGCCCTTTGCATGGTGGTGGACACAGGTCAGCATGAACAGTCTGCAACTGCACAGCTCTATTTGAAGCAAGCCTTGATACTCATTGTGTTCCGACACATTTCTATAATAGAAAAGGTGAATAAAAAAGCAATAACCTTTAAAAAAATAACTGTGCTAAGGTAGCTCTGTTTATCGGGCTAGTCATCACGTCATATGCCCATCTGTGAGCTTTTGGAATCCATGACCCTTTTGCTGGACCAGCTGTTTTGGAGACCTTTTGACCAATCATCTAGCCATGACAATTTGCATTTGTCAAAGTAGATTAGATCCTTACACTTGCCCATTTATTCTGCACCCAACACTTAACCACAAATGTTCACTTGCTGCTTTGTGTATACCACATTTTTATGGATATGTTGTAATGAGATGTAATGTCATTTAATTAACCAGTACCAGTTTTCTTTTTACATTATGGCTAATCTAAGTATGCTGATGTAAATCTTAAAAAAGTGAATTTTATATTGATGGATATATTTGAAGGACAAGGGAATTAGCTCTGCTAGTTTACTTAAACAAGCTTTTTTATTTTGTTGTATTCCTTTAAGCTTATAATTGTATGCATTTTTCCATGCCAGAACAGAATAACACAAGTCTAGGGTTAAGAACAATGAATATAAGAACAAAGCATCATACATGTGTGCACTCTGTGAGTGTAAATGAATTTTGGAAGAAAAGAGGAGGAGTTTAGATGTGTCTGAATGTACGAGGACTCATTATGGACCATCTCTTTATATTAGCACATGAGATCAGCTATGCACATGGAGGTTTATGACTCTATTTATAGTTTGCTTGTAGGTTAACATGAACATGTTTTGACCTCATTACACACAATATGTCTTTACAGCAGTTAGGTTTACATCACAAGCATATTCTCATTGTTTTGTAATGAGATTAATCTGGCTCTATAATAAATTGTACAGATTGTATTTTTTTTTTGTCTGTTAAAATTTCAAATGCATTTTTTAAAAACATGTTAATGTACAATAATTTTGTTTATCCTCTTATGTCTGTTGTTTGAGTTAAGTCAAAAATGTCCTCTTCTATGGCCCTTGTGTACTAGTGTTACCTTCCAGGATTGTAAATCTGAGCCTGTAAGTGATGCTGAGAATAGTAAAGAGGCAGAAAAAAGAAGGCTTCTGTCATCCCCCTGCCACATGGCAGGTGACAAAAGAGAGGAAGGTGTGAATGAAGCCCTGCAGCATCCCTCCCTCCTCTCCCTCATTCCTCTTTCATGAATATAGAGGCCTTTCTGCCTGGGATAAAAAGAGATAAGGCGGAAAGGGGGAGGAAGGGTGGAGGCGTGGACAGAGTAAGCGAATGAGGTGGATGAGGAGAGCAGCAGATCGAGGAGGGGTGAAGGAGGGGAAATGATGGGATGTCGGTTGCCGTGGCAATGCGCAGGCTCGGTGAGGAGAATAAGGCTTACTGCTGCTTACTGATCAGGAGACGAGAGCCTGGGCTTCTGCTAGCTTACACTGAACAAAACAGTGGAGTGAGACAGCAGAGCCATTGTGAGAGTTGCTTTCTCTTGGTCTGAGGGACAGAAATGAAAGTGTCCACCATTGCTCATCATGCAGGGGATTTGCTGACGCTAGTGTGGTTCTGACCAGCTCGGACTAGGAGGGGCTTTCACCAGTCTCCAGCCTGCTACACAACAACGAGGATTCGACTGCAGGTAAATACTCTCTCGTCCCTATTGTTTTCCCACCGTCTCTCTCTCTAGGGAGCATGTAGCATTGATCTTCATCCATCCTTTCATCACTGTCTGTTTGTATCCTTCCTCCTTTTAACCAGCTTCCTTTTAGTGTCATGTTTAGAGTCCTTTTATATTAACGCACATATTTTATTCGATATGTCTAGCATTCAGTCTACAGCATAGGGTTTATGTATTTACAATGTCTTGGCTAGGATTTATGGCATGTTGTAATTTTGTTCATTATCTTAAGCATGGTGTTTTGATTGATTTGGTGGGTTGGTTTTAGTCATTTTTTTGAGTCGTCTCGTGCCGCCATATTTTTTCTCTGCTTGAGTCTCGTGGCCTATTATGTTCTTCCTGTACAAGGCAGGTGTATGAAAGGATCAAGAATTTGAACACTGTATTTCCAAATTAATATTTGTCATAACATAGTAATAAAATATTTATTATCAAGAATTACAAGATTGTGTAATAATATTAATAGGTAATTGAATAAAATATATCATGTTTTTATTTTTAATCAGAGACAAATGTGTTAAGTTGATTTTTTTTTCCCATTTCATAACATTTGCTCTTTGTTTTTAACATTGTATTTACTATTACACAATTTCCTCTCTCTGGCCGAGTGAATCAGGGTCAGCTGCTCGTCACCCTGTCACCGCAACCTCTACTTCTAATCAATGACTTTCATTTTAAAGTGACATTGTTGTGTTATGGCTTTAGGCATGGAAATGGAGAGAGACATATCCCGGAGGAGTGTACACTTGAGTAGATTTGAAGGTCAAAACCTTCTGAGTAATTCTTAAAAAAGAAAATGCATACGCACAATATATTAAAATCTATTTTTGTTTCTTCGGCTGTTTATGTATACTGATATAATATTTCATAAACAAAAGATATTATGGTTATGAATTAGAGTAAAAGAGATGAGTCATTGGGAAAAAAAATCTTCGCATTTGGTAACATCTTTTTCTTGTACATGTTTTGTAAAAATCTGTCACATTTTCTGTTTAAAATTGTTTTATTCTATTGGCAGATATTTTTTTCCAAATATTTTTTTTAAATAAGAAAAACGTTTCTAAGATATGCAACTGGAAATTAGTTAAAATAAAAAGCGATATGCTTCATAATATGTTTATCTAAAAATATTATGTAAAGAAATATCATTGTATTTCGTATTTGTCTACATTGAGGGGTATCTATTTTAAATATATAAAAAGCTGTTATCTGGGAATGTACCTACTATTTCCTTAACAATTAGTAATTAACCTAAAGTGGCGTATTGCAGACCACATCAGTAGTTGTTCTGGGAAGTCTTTATAAGGTTTATCTGGTAAAGTATAGTGCTGCATCTAATATGGATAATGCATATTATTAAATGTTCATTGTGCAAAGAGGTGCAACTTTTTGGAAGAACATTGTGTAACACTCACCAATTTAATAACAGCTCACAAAAATAATACAAATCTGTAGCTTTTAAATGTAAAAATCCCATAGAAATTAATACATTTCATGTTACATTTGTGGAAAATTATTGCAATTTTTTTTTTATTCTGAAGTGTTTCCCATTTCCACAAATGTAACATGTAAATTTCTATTATGTTATATTACAAATCCCATTTATTATATTAGTGGGAATATTATATTAAGAGATGCAAATGTATTTTAGCCCATATTTATGGTTTATTATGTTGCCTGGTGTTACAAACATGCTTAGAGAATCCTCATTAAAGCCAAATAAAATTGGGCATATGACTGAGGAGTCTCCTTTTGTTTAACATCACTTTCGTTCTGCATAATTACTTTCTAATGGTGTGTGTCCCTGAGTCCCCGAGTTCATCACAGAGTTTCCACTGCAGATAAACTAACCAAGGTATGAATTTAGTTTTTCATTTTGGAATAAAATCTGATCTGTGGAATCTTGCAAGTTATTAGCATCACAAATGAAATTACAAAGTCAAAGATGTAGTTTTTACATACAGGTTATACAGGGTGGGCCACAGAAAAGTAGACCACCTCTAATACACCGTTATGGAATGCGGGCTACTTATCCGTGGCCCACCCTGTATAACTTGTATGTAAAACTATATCTGCAACTTTGTAATTTTTTTCTTTCACACAATTTTTTACACAAATATCTGTTTTATTCTCACATGTAAAATTTCTCATTTCCATAAGCAGTTCTTCTCCCACACATGGTCACATATTATTTATAATTTCAGGTGCTAACAGGGTGAAATACACCTTTCCCTGTGTTTCCACATGTTCACACATTTACAAAATAACATTATTGTTGAATAGACATAAAAAAGTGCTTTGACTGACACACTGACAATAACTGCAAATATTCCATGACCTGTGTTGAGTTATGTGAATCTCTTTGCGATGTTATCTCCTTAGTATCGTTAGTTGTATGTGAGAAGCTGATAAGGCGTTCCTGTAACCTAGAGGGACATATTTCAAGACACAGCCTAAGAAAATTGAGAAAATAAAATTGAGGCTGAAAACTTATTCTTATGATCTATAGATAATAGAAGCAATTAGAATTGATGCATAAATAATGTGTTACTGTACATTTGCACTTTCCTTTAAGCACTAAATTTGTCCTACATCTTTAAGTGCTTCCTAACTGAAACCTTAATGGAAATGTTGAACTTTTTTTTTTGTTTTTTTTTTTTGGTGGTGGTAGAAAAAATTTATAAGCTCTGTGTTTTGCCTGGCCAGGCCTGTCTACAAACAGATCTTTAAGTGGTGAGTGTGGGCAGAAGTATGGAGGCTCCACTTGTCTGTCTCGATGAGGAGTTCGAGGATCTCCGGCCATGCAAGATGCAAGAGGAACTGGAACCGGAGCTGGCAACGCACCGAGCTTACGGGACCATTCCTCTTGCGCCGTTGTGCCGGGAAGACTTCTCTGAGCTGGAGAACTTCTCAGAGATGATGAGTTTTAAGTCCATGGAGGACCTGGTGAACGAGTTTGACGAGAAGCTGAACGTGTGCTTCCACAACTACAACACCAAGACAGAAGGCCTGGCTCCGGTACGCGATCAGTCTCATGCGGAGGAGGATGAGGAGCGACTGCAGGACGAAGAGTGAGTGTTTTTTTTGTTTTGTTTCCACTCTCTAATATAGATTTATATATGCGGTGACTTGTTCATAAAAGATGTTACTTTGTTATAGTGATAGTACTTAATCAGGATTGGTTTTTTTTTTTTATGTATATGTTTGTACAGTAATACATCTCCAGAGCATTACAGTAGGTATGTCTGATAAACTGTATGTAATAATTTGTAGTAAATATTACATTTATATTAGCCAGTTTCAGCAACTACAGTAGTGAGTATGAGCTCATGAGTGATGTCCATGTCTCTGTTAAACAAGATGCAATCAATCACCTGTGTGTATATTTTTATGTGTCTACAGTAGTCCTGAAATTTAATTGAACATTTTTTCTTTTGTACACATCAGAGGTTTTGTTTGTCCAGGTCGGTTTCTGTCACCGGGTTGTTATCATGCTGCTCTTTATTTTGCTAGGTCTCAGTGTTTGGAATATAAAACACTAAATCTAGCACATCGGTGTAGATATGCTTTTGGGTGTGTTATTTGATCTGAACGCACAGAGGCGAAGTTTAAATATGTGTCAATGCAATGAGAACTGAGACGTTGGCTGTTTTCTGAATTACACTTTGTCAGCAAAAAAAGAAAAGTCTATAAAATGATAAATCACCTCTTATATTTTCATAGTACAGCATTCTTACCAAGCACTGTATTAACAGAGATGCTTACTGTACAACATCTTGTTTCTCCATTTAGCCCGAAAGATTGATAGTTAGTAGTGTTACCTCTCAGTAATCTCATCCTCCTAGTTTACAGACTTCAGAGCTTCGACCATATGCTCGTGTCACTGGGAATTGCAGTTGTTAAGCACAGAAGGCTTGTTTGAAGGCTTATTGAGTTCTGAGTCAGTTTTTGGCCTGCATGTAGCAGTTTTACTCAGAGGCTCCTGCTGTGACATTCTTCCCTGTGGTTCTTGTTTTTGGCCTGAATCAGTCACAGGCAAATCTGTGCCTGTTTACAGAATTCAGCACAAACATGCCCTCCATCTAGAATTGAGCTGTCTTTAAAACAACACAGTGCTTGTGATCCACTAAACTAGAGAATCAGACACAGTGTAGGAAATTAATATAGGCACCACACCTCTTCCCACCTACACACAGACACACCAATCCATTTCCTTTATAACTGCACACTCTGTCCGCTTCATGCACCTTGTTCCCAATCTGCTGAACTGCATAATTTCCTTCATGCAGCGGTCACTGCTTTGTTGATAGTGTAGTTTGTTCAAGACATACACACACGCACACATATACAGTAAATATATA